>JASANA010011048.1:0-16387 GCA_030248095.1 Ptycholaimellus sp. GST1_10 | reverse complement strand
TACATCATTTATATGGGCATCTTGAAACCAGATGATAAATGTCTAGGCTCAACTGCGCCTTTATATGGAGGGCATGAAGCCGCTGCCGGGGATCTTCAACCCCGACTTCGTGGCCGGTAACCAGGCGGCCCGGGCGGACAACATCCTCTCCGGCAGCCTGGCCGAGCAGGTGGCCGCCGTCCGCGCCCACATCCGCTCCTTCAAGGCCGAGCACCAGCTGGACTCCTTCATCGTCCTCTGGTCCGCCAACACGGAGCGCTTCGCGGACCTCCGCCCCGGCCTCAACCTCACCGCCGACGACCTCCTCTCCGCCATCGGACGTGGGGATCCCGAACTGGCCCCATCGACCCTGTTCGCGGTGGCGGCGGTGGAGGAGGGCGCGGCCTTCATCAACGGCTCCCCGCAGAACAGCCTGGTGCCGGGCTTGGTGGAGCTGGCAGGGCAGCGAGATAGCGTCCCTGGCCGGCGACGACTTCAAGTCCGGGCCAGAGCGAAGCTGAAGTCGGTGCTGGTGGACTTCCTGGTCTCCTCCGGCATCAAGCCCACCTCCATCGTCTCCTACAACCACCTCGGGAACAACGACGACGGAAGTGTGTCCGCCCCCCAGCAATTCCGCTCCAAGGAGATCTCAAAGTCAAATGTCGTGGATGACATGGTCGAAGCAAACCACCTCCTCTACAAGCCCGGAGAGAAGCCTGATCATACGGTGCCTTCTCACTTGGAGGCTGTGGAGAGGAGGACCCAGGAGGGGTGGGATTGACAGGTGGTGATCAAAATACGTGCCGGCCGTGGGGGACTCCGAAGCGGGGGTGCTGGACGAGTACATCTCCCGCATCTTCCTCAAACGGCAGCCACACCCTCGCCAGCGACAACACCTGCGAGGACTCACTCCTCGCCGCTCCCCTCATGCTCTAAAATCTGGTCCACCCTTTTCACACTTCCTTTCCTAGCCAATCTATTTTTTCTCTGGAACCGACCAGCAAGATGTTTCAATCCTGAACATACCACCTATCGTCCTAAAAACCGCCAATTTAGATAAATCGACATTGTTGACTATTGTTTGAGATTGACTGCTGGTTGAGATTCTGCTGTGCGAGCTGGGGCAGCGGCATGACGGCGTGCGTAGTGAGGCGACGGGGGTGTGGGAGTCCTTCCACCCGCTGCTCTCCCCTCCTCTCCTTCTGCCTCAAGGCCCCGGCGGTGCCGGAGGGGGGCGCCGGTGGTGAATGCCCTCTTCGCCCAGCGGGAGGCCATCGCCAACCTCTTCCGCGTCGCCGCCGGCCTCCCGCCCGAGGATCACCTGCGCTTCGAGCACCGTCTGCCCAGCATGCTTCGCCCCGGCACGCACCCAGAAGAAGATCAACGAGCTTGGCCCCGCCCAGCCTTTTTCCAGCACCCTGATTACGATGGATGGGCAGTGATATAGCCCCTTTGTAGAGCCTGGATGGCTAGTAGGACCTACCGCCTGATTTGTTTAGATCTGTGATTTTGCGACTATGATTTCAACCATCGAGATCCAACTCACACATCACTAGATCCAAAACATGGCAACTTTGCAAAATACAATCGATTTCGTATTTTAGTCCTATCATCTAGGTACAAGACAGGTGCAGACTTAGCAGCAGGCTTAGGAGTAAAGTCCATTGTCTATTCGATTCCAGTAAAAAGAATTGAACCAATGAAGTGCAAAATATAGAGCATATATTCCATTCACCGCTTAAACAACAAGGCAATTTCCAGGCGTGCATAGATTTTCAACAAGGTAATATCGGCTGTCGCCAATAAGGATGCGCGGCCTGGGAGCTTCATAAATTGTCATGTTTAGATTTAGGGCTATTTTCAAAAATGATTACTAATTCGGTTATTAAATAAATCATGTCATTCCGCATGCCCTTTCAAGTTCTGAAAAAATGATTTTCTGAGGTGTTTTAATAATAATAATATAACTATTTATTTCAAAAATTGCAATTTTCGAAAAATTTTCGAATTTTGAGGCCTCAATTTTCGAGGTTTTTTGACCATAATTCAAGAACGAAACAAAATTACGCCAAGCGCAAAAAAACGTCCCGAGCCACCACCCAGACGGACCTTCATGCAAAATTTCAGCCAATTTCATTGAAAAACCGAGGAGTACGGGCTCCGGAACCACAAATATATATATATATATGCGGACAGACGGACGAAAAATGGGGTAACTGTATAAGCGGGCCTTGGCCGCCCGCCGCTCCGGGCAGGGCGCCAGAGCTCCTGCGGCCTCCGGGCATGGGTGCTACGGCCCCTACGCTTCGCCTAGCATGCTTCGCATGCTAGGCTGCGCTCCGGGGCCTCCGCACCAGTGCCCTACGGGCCTACGGAGCTCTGACTGCCCTGCCCTCTGCGGCAGGCGGCCTGCGGCCGCGCAAAAATTCCTGGCTTTCTAAAATGATGGGCATTTTATGCATTTCTTGTGTTTTTCCACCGAAAATGTGATGTAATATTCTATTTATAATAGTGATCTTCGTTAGTGTCAAAATTGTTATTCGGCTGAGTCAACCGAACTATCTGGGTTCGCTAATGTTTAGGGTATGGGATTTTTTGCGATGATTTCCTGTCGGGGCCGCATAAAGCGTAATTCTATTTTAGACAGATAAGTGAGTTGAGTAATGCTCCATGATCATCCATCTATTCCACAAAGACTTCATTTATTTTTTTCCGCATTTTAGCTAGCAATCGTGGATCGTTTCTTATTGGATCTCTAGAGTACGCAGCTCTTCATTAGTCAGAACAGCCCACCACTTTCACATCACAAGTCAAGGCCAGTAAAATGTTCGGCGGTTCCACCGATGACGATTGCCCGATCTTTTTCTCGGGGCAATCTTTTAATAGAAGCAAGTAACAAAACGATTGCTAAAAAATAGTTGAAAGTTTGGCGGAGGGCGAACTCAGCTTGGACAGCGCTCTGAGCAAAGATGATCAGGAGGAGCTACTGGCCAGTTTCGCTGCTTCTCAGAAGCTTACTCTCCTGATTTCGGCTGGATATTTCATTGGTATCCTGCCTCATCGGCTTATTAAACAATCATCCACTTTTGAATTGAACAAAATCTAGTTTATAAGTTAGCCTTAATTCAAGAATAATTGACGATGCCCATCAAGGGCAAAGAGTCATCTAACATAGTTTGAAGATTCTTCAAAAATCATTGTTTTCGGAGTACCAGGCGGTGATGCCAAAGTTCAAGTTTCTGCATAACATCACCGAAAATAAGGCTCTAAAGCATCACGGAGACCTGGGTATGTGTCCTGCTTGCGGGGCTGTTAACTGATTAAAGCGCAATAGGTTACTATGGTGGCAGAGGTGGAGGCCATTCTTAACTCCACCCAAGACCCCGACAACTACCTCGCATCCTCTTATCGCATGGCTGCCAAACACAAGGCCCATCTCATTCAACATGAGCAATTTCTGGTTCCATTCACCCCTTTGTCCTTCAGCTGGTTTTTTGTTTATTATATCCGCAGTAGCTGCAAATTTACCGCAGTAGCTGCAAAAACAGTTTCAATTTGTAACAAATTAATTTGTTACCAACATAAGAATCATTTTTCGCCATATTCCTCACATGTAGTTTCTATAACAATCGCAATGATTGGTTTGAGGATATTCTACCAGCTATTCTGGCCGAAATGACAAAAGCGGAAGGTCACGCTTTACCTGACAGCACAGTGAAATGCTTGGACTAAGTTCATTGCCCACATTGGTCATCTTGTGTCTGCTGTCCGTCTACGATAGATATTCCACTTTTAACCTAATGTCTTGCATATAAAAAATGAACTCCGTCAGGGAATTAGTCTTTGTTAAAAGTCGATGTCTAAATTATTTTGAAAAATTGCTCTTCCGATGCGTAAAACTGTGGCACGCAACTTAAATCGCTATTTGGCATAGAAATAGCGGCTCACTCCAACTATCCCACCTCATGAGGTGCCTGTCCCCCCAATGGTTCTACCCCCCCCCTCAAAGTTTTACCCCCCCTGTGAAGTATCCCCCAAATCTGTAATCAATGTACGTGTGCTCATGCTTTAAAGTGTTGCTAAGTGTATGGCACTTGAGGTGGGATCCTGTTCGTCAATTTTGATTACCATTATCCCCCAAATGCCAAAATCCTTTGATCCTGATGACCAGATTCCCTCTACCAAATGGCTTTTGGGGGGGATAGTGATCACCAAGTCACTCTACTATTATGATTTGTAAATCTTGCGCTTAGTCACACCCATTTGTACCGGGTGCGAGCTTCCAAAAGTTGACAAACTTGAAGACTATGGTTCTCCATCCCACTGCAGTTATGTGAGCTCCCGCTTTGCACAAAGGTTTGTACTAGGTGTCTTATTATAAGCATGTAAAGCGGTTTGCTGTTTCTGTGACAGTCTGGAATGGAGAAACGGGAATATTAGAAAAGAGGTCAGAAAAATGGCTGCCAGCAGAATTCAGGGGGTAGAACATTCTCATACACCCTATTTTGGAAATTAATTTCTCTCACCATAGCTTGCAGGCTTAGAGTGTTGATTTTTTCAGACATGGTAGACTCAACCCTCGATAGTAAGTGTAGAAATTTGCAGCTCATTTGATGAGAGAGTGTGGAGAAATTGCAAATTTAAGTAAAACCACTCTAAACAGCAACTTTAAATGAGACTCAAAAAATTCCATCCAACTTTGCAGCTTTATTTCTTTGGCCCATAAAAAGCTTTGAAGCCAGAAATTTAACACAGTTTAGTCCTAAAGGTCCTTAAATTAGGTATAAGTTTTTAAAACTCTAGGTCTTTCCTGTGGCAAAAAATAGCTATTGAAATAATAGGGTTTCCCACATTTTCTACTTGATTCCCGATATCACTGGACCAACCAGTCGGGAGCCAACTTGTTCGTAGATCAATTTTACTAAAATTGCATTTTCTCCAAACCTGTTTAATCAATTGAGCTCCAAATTACCAAAGGTTTTTACCAAGGTTAGACCTAATTTATGTAACAAAATCAACTCTCTAGCTGCAAGTGGGGTGCATAAATTAATTGCCAAAGTGATGTGTACTAGTAATGTATTCTGCTGACAGCCATTTTTCTGACCTCTTTTACTAATATTGCTGTTTCTCCATCCAGACAGCACAAAACATCAAACCGCTTTACATGCTTATAATAGACACCTGAGACAAACCTTTGTGTGAAGCGGGAGCTTACAGAACTGGGAGTGGGATCGAGAACCATTGTCTTCAAGTTTGTCAACTTTTGGACGCCGCACCCGGTATAGTAGGTAACCTTTAGAATACAAGGCAAATTTGGGGGGCAAAACTCTTGGGGGGGGGGGGTAAACTCTTGGTTGGCCCAAAAGTGGATTGGTTGGCCGGTAAAAACATTGGGGGATCCTGGTCACCAGCCAAGTTTTCTCCCCCCCCTCAAGCAAACTACCCCTTCAAGGTTTTTACCCCCCCCCCCCCTCCTCATGGGCCTTTAGGCTTAGGCTTAGACCTGGACTTGGGCTTAGGCTTAGGAATCGCAGGGGTGAGGGGTGGATAATTGGAGTCAAATCTCATGAGGGGTGGATAATTGGAGTCATGAGGGGGGATAATTGGAGCCGATTTTCATGAGGGGGGATAATTGGAGTGAGAAAAGGTTGATTACAACTCATCTCACCATGCCATACTCATCACAGATTTGAACGCATCCATGAGGGGGGGGGGGGGGTAGAAACTTGAGGGGGGGTAAAAACCTTTAGGGGGGTAAAACCCATGAGGGGGGGGGGGGGGTACAAACCTTGAGGGGCGGAAAGTTGGAGTGAGGAAGCAAATTGTGAGACATTATAGCTAGCCGGTTAACCATACTTCAAAACATTTAGATTTCATTTTCTTATTGTTCTTAATATTTTTTGACTAATTGAATTATAAAATTGTAGTTGTGTTTTATTCTGATTTTATTCCCTTCTAGTGTGTCATCACAAAGCAATAAAATCAACTAAAGGTCCTCGGCTACACTCGCCTTCAGCTTACAGCTTTTAGCTTATATCCTATTCCAGTAAAACCGACACCATTGCTACCGTTGAATAAAAGCGATCGAAAAGTACAAAGGCCCATTACAAAAGAGAGACTATTAGATTTAGAAAATTGCATTGTAAATTAAGTCTCTCTACATACGACTGTGCTGCCTGTTCTTTTCCAAGAGAAACTGCGCAAATTTAAACCGATTCATGCCTATTCAAATACATTCATGTTATTTACCGTTTGAACATGTACACTATTGAAGAAGCAGCAGATTTCCCCGTAATTCCGCCGGAGATTCTCGCTATTCCTATCAAAATATGCTCCTCTCCAAAAAACGCAGCCCAGCAAGGGTCCTTTGCGAAGCTTAAGCCAAGCCAGTTTCATCAACGAATTTTTAAAGTTCATTTCTATTCTATTGCTTTCTTTTCAAACAAGGTGTTCTCGGCTGTTGCCAAGATGCGCGGCCTCACCTCAAGACAACAACTAGATGAAAATTCATGGCAAAATTCAACCGATCTCAATGAAAAACCATGAATTATACATGTTCAAATTTTTGAAACATCAAGATTTTCTGTTTTTGACTATTAATCGAGTAATACTAAAAATTTCAAATATTTCTCTCGCCAGCTTAAAGATATTACTATCCCGGACGTACATACCAAAAATCAGCTAATTTCATTGAAAAACCAAAGACTTATGCATGTTCAAATTTTCGAAACATCAAGATTTTGGGTTTTTGACAATAAATCGATAAATAACAAATATTCCGAAAATTCCTTTGGCCAGCTTCAAGATATTACTTTGCCGGACGTACCTGCGAAAATTCAGCAAATTTCATTGAAAAACCAGTGATTTATGATTTTTCGTATTTTGAAACATCAAACAAGGTATTCTCGGCTATTGCCAAGATGCGCGGCCCTTGTTCCAAGTAAGCAACGTTATAATCCATGCATAAGAATCACTTCTAGTCAAAATCAGCTTGTTTAATTCAAAAGCCTTAAACATATGCTTGTTCGAATTTTTTTAAACATCAAAATTTTAGGTTTTTGGCCACAAAGCGAAATATTACAAATTTGTTTCATAAATTCCTTTTAACAGCTTCAAGACACCACCTAAACAAGCCTAACTGCCAAAATTGAGTTAAATTTTTTGGAAAACTCGGGATCTATAGATGTTTGAATTTTTGAAACATCAAGATTTTGGTTTTTTGACTATAAATCAAGAAATAATAAATTTTTCAAAAATTCCTTTTGCCAGCTTTGAAATGTTACTTAGACGGACGTATCTGCCAAAAATCAGCTAATTCCATTGGAAAACCAGTGATTTATGAATTTTCGTATTTTGAAACATCAAAAAATTGAGTTTTGGGTGAAAATCAAAAAATTTCTCCAAGCCCTAATAATGGGGCCAAGGCATCACCAAGGCGGACTTTCATGCGAAATTTCAGCTAATTTCATCGAAAAACCAGTGATTTACGATTTTTAGTGCTTTGAAACATCAAAAAATTGAGTTTTGGGCGAAATTCAAAAAATTACGCCCATCCCAAAAAATGGCCTGGAGATACCACCCAGAAGGACCTTCATGCAAAAAATTAGCCAATTTCGTTGAAAAACCGCGGAGGCCCGGCCCCGGAAAGACACATATATCTATATATATATGCGGACAGACGGCCGCACACAGGGGGTATCTCCTTAGTCTTGCCTTGGCCGCCCGCCGCTACGGGCAGGGCGGCCGAGCTCCTCCGGCCTCCGGGCACGGGCGCTCCGGCCCCTACGCTACGCCTAGCTTGCTTCGCATGCTAGGCTACGCTCCGGGTCCTCCGCCCCCCTGCCCTCCGGCCTCCGGAGCTCTGACGGCCCTGCCCTCCACGGCAGGCGGCCTTCGGCCGCGCAAAAATTGAGTTTTTGGGCGAAATTCAAAAAATTACGCCAAGCACCAAAAATGGTCCCGAGGCACCGCCTAGGCGGACCTTCATGCAAAAAATCAGCCAATTTCGTTGAAAAACCGCGGAGTACGGGCATGGCACACACACATATATATATATATATATATATGCGGACAGACGGACACAAAAATGGGGTAACTGCTTAAGCTGGCCTTGGCCGCCCGCCGCTCCGGGCAGGGCGCCAGAGCTCCTCCGGCCTCCGGGCACGGGTGTGACGGCCCCTACGCTTCGCCTAGCATGCTTCGCATGCCAGGCTACGCTCCGGGGCCTCCGCACCCATGCCCTCCGGCCTACGGAGCTCTGACTGCCCTGCCCTCCGCGGCAGGCGGCCTGCGGCCGCGCAAAAATGCAACTAGTCTCTTCATTAGATATGCCATGTGCGGTGTCTGCGAAGCCTTTACGTTCAGTTTGCATAGCGGGCTTCGATTGCGTCGGAATATTTCCGTCTGCTCCTTGCCAAATGTGAGTTTAATTTTGTTGAAAAACCAATTTTCCTTATTTCCGTATTAACAGTGAAATAGTACTAGATTCAAATTCAACAAGTTCCTAAGTTTTCGCATAATTCTACAAATAATTAGCATTTTCTGGCTTAAACGGAATGCAAAAATTGATGGCCAAAAATTGGAGGTATTGGTGGAGTCGGTAGGCGAGGCGGTGGCTGGCCTCTGTCTCCGCCTACGCAGACTGCAGGAATGTCGGAGGCAAATGGAAAGCTGCCTCTTGCTAGGCCTCGTCCACTTTCGACCTGCTCTAACTGCCTTCCTGGCCCAGCTTCAAGCTCGTCTCCTGGCCGCCGTCAAAGCCTCCCAAAGTTACTCTTTTACCCCCACTTCACTTTTTCTATCTTTCATCATTTTATGGCTCTGCTTTTACTTCATTGCCACTCAATACGAACTCATCCGTATCATCAGCATCAGTCAACACTCTATCAGTGTTCCTTGTGAATAGAAAAGATATCAGCGAGCAGCTAGCTAGCTATTTGGGCAATATTGGAGGCGTCCATTGATCACAGGTGTCCACCGTTGTCCAGTGAGCCAGGAGATCTTGCGAGGTGATGGCCCATAGTTTTCGCAGCAGCTGCCATCCCTGCAGCTTCATCTCCTATTGCTGGCATTTCAGTCTCTGAAGAGGGCGCGGTGGGACATTCTTCTGAGTGTTGAGGGTGTAGACGTTCTCGGGGACGGGGTTCAGCTGGTAGGAGTGCCAGCCCCAGACCAGGCTTTGCACCAGCCGGGCGCACATGGCCGAGTGCAGCACAATCAGCTCCTCCCTGCTCAGCTTCCTCAAATACCCTGCCTTCCTCGAGTACCCTACTCAATCACTTCATACGCCGCTAGCATCGTTTGCAATCTCGTCAAGCTTTTGTGGCAGCTTAGGGAAATATTGGGGCCCAACCAAAGACTTTGATAGCCGGCCAAAATATGGGCCCCGATGTCGAGAAGCGGGACGGAGCCTCCCAGGAGCATCAGGTAGACCATGGGCAGGGCCAGATCGAACACGAACGGAGCCTGAGACTGGATCAGTTGAAAGATTGCTCAGTGCAAAGTAAGGGAAGGGGTAGACTCGGTGCGTGTCCCATAGATCCAGCACCGCTACCAGACGCCAAGCTCCCTCCTTCTCCTCCGCCAACAGATTGCCCTCATTTATGTCCCCGTGAATCTGGCCTGAGTATCAGCATGTATGAAGATTGAATTTGCCTAATCATTCATAACTTTCTTGTTCAAGGGCAATGTGAAATTTGATAACCATTAGGGGTATTCTTTGAAACATGAGCCATTGCCTCCTGAAACATCAGGGATCCAAATTAGGTTCAAAGCTACTACCCAGCATGCAAGGCAATAAATCAAAGCACACCTGAGGGCAACTCAGCAAGGGCCTGGTTCAGCTGTGCTTGAACAGTGTCCAGAACCTCGTTGGCCAGGCGCTGTTGGTCTGCTGCTGGTAGCTCTTTGATGAAGGGACGACAGGCTGGGGCATCGGCCAGGGACCAGTGGGTTCGATGCTGCTCATAGATGGGATGGGCAAAGTCCTGGCTTCATTTAGCTTCCCTTCTCGAACTGGAATAGGGGAAAGCTGAAACCGATGCCGCAAAACGGAATTGAGCGGCCAGGAATCCGATGTCCTTGAGCAGAAGGCTGTTCAGCTGCGGTGCTCGCAGCACGCGGCCTTTTCGATAGGGCATCAGACGGACTGGCAGGTTGTAGACTGGCAATAGGATGGGGCAATTGATGGCGGTTCAATGGGATGGCAGCTAAGCGGAGTACCTTTTTCCCCGATGCGAAATTGAAAGGTGTCGTAGAAGCGGCCGTTGAGAGTTGGCAGGATTTCTGGCGAAGCAAAGCTGAGTTTTGCGTCGGCTACATGGCGGCAGTAGGCTGTCTGCCCTTCTAAAATAGTAGCTACTGGCGCTTTTTCTATATGTTTCAGCGAGTTGGGTCTAGTTTCGAAACATATGAGAATTTCAATCTCTAGATTATTGGTGAAAATTTAAGAAGTAAGAAAATATAGGAGCATTTTATTTTTTGAAGAAATAAATAGTGGACCAATGAGTCCCTGGACAGCAGCCTCCATAGGATTGGTGATTTTGAGGACGAGTCCTTCACTGAAATCAGGGGCTGGGCGTGATGACTCTTTGCCAGAGTTGGCCAAGCCAGTGAGGCGATAGTTGCGGTCGTCGTATCCATCCAGACGCTGCCAGTGGCTGGCCACTGAAAAGTTAACGCTCTACCGTGCTTTTGACTCCGTCAAGCAGGGAACCAAGGCCGTAGAGGGCTTCGAGACAGTCGGCCAGCTGAGGCTGGGGAATTTCGGGCACTTGAGTTTCCGCTTCAATGAGATTAGAGGCCATGTTGAGCTCTGTTAAGCGTGGCCTGCCTCAAAGTGCGCGCGAGAGGAGCCTGTGTGTACATAAGTGCTCGGACCTGACCTAGGCGACCTATGCTCCCCTCTTGGCAAGTATGGCAAAACAAACTTTTCTATTTCGGACAGTAAGAAATATTACTTGCAATTGAATAAAGCGCAAAAAAAATCAAAAATATAAAAAAATTGAATGCTTTAAAACAGGCATATATTGGAGAAGGATAGTTGTGAAAAGCCTAGCCTTGGGAATGAATGTAAAGTTGTAGATCTACTCCAGCTGAGCCTGGCGGTGCGAGGACTGGGCGGCGAGATTGGCCTACTGCATCAGCTCATCCAGCCCCTTGCATCTTCTCCCAGCTTCCACAGCCTGCAAAACGCCCTTGCCGCTTTCCGCACTGCCTACCAGCAGCATGCAGCTGATCCTATTCTGGTTCCACTTCAACTTATATTTTCAACTTATTCACTACTAATATTTATTAAAAAATTTGGCGAAACAAATTAAGAATTTTAAAGAGATGGAGAGGTAAAGCTAAAGAAAATTTAGGGCGGAGATTTACTGGCACTCTACTGGCCTCTGGTTCGCGGCCAGCTGGAAGTGGCCGAAGCTCTTTTGACTGAAGGCGCCATTCCGCCTGCCCTTCAGGACGACAGCCCACTCGCACTCTCGTCCTCCCCCTCTACTGCCCTTTTCAGCTCCTCGGAAAGCAATTGAATGGCAGAGCGGAGGGTGAGCTGAAGCCTGGCTACGCTGCCTGGTGGCGAGAGTCAGGACTGCTGGAGGAGTTGGCCTCTGCAGTGTCGGTGAAAGCACGATGCCGCCTGCTTCACAGCACCAGCTTCTCCGACCAAAGTCATTATCTTCATTCAACAGCGCCCAACCTCCAATGATCTGATAGAAACTCAAATCATACCAACAATACAATAGCATGTTCAATTATTGTTGACCTAAGCTTTAAAAACTTGTCAATTCTAAATTGCTGATCTAAGCTTTTTTAAGAAGTCTTTTACATATTTGAAACATTACCTTAATAAATATTTCTTTGAGACGTTTGGCTGACCGCTGGTTTGCTGGGCGTCTACGCTGAGGCGAAGGATGCTGGTGTACAAGGAGCGAAAATGTTGAGCGATGCTCTGCTAGCGGCTCTGGCCAAGGAGTCCGCAAAGGCGCGACGTCTGCTGCTGCTTCAGCTCCTGGCCGAGGGGCTGGCGCAGCTGGCGGCGGAGATTCCTGTTCTCAAAATCATTCTGGCTTTTTGACACGGGTTGTAAAATTCAATTTGAGGCTGCGGTTCTGCTGGACTGGCCATGCGGGTTCCTGCTCAATCTCTGCCAAAAGGTGGGTGAGGAGTGAATCGTAACTGGTGAAGATTGAAGCCCTGCTTGAGGCGGAAGAGGGCGATGAGTACGGATGGCCAGCCGATGCCTTTCTGCAAGAGTTTCGCGAAGCTATGGTATCTTTAATCGGCTGGCTCCTAGAACCCCCCCAAGACTTACACCCCCCCCCCCCCAACATATACACCCCCCAAAGATATACACCCCCAAGGGTACTATATTGAAAAAATTTATACCGTCTATACCGAGTTCGTCATGCTACTAGTTCGTCATGCTACTACCAGGAGTAGTAATAAGGCGCAAGAAATAAAAGGCTTGTCCTTTCACTGTGGCAGCATGAAGGTGTATTATAATGGAGGAAAAGCTTCTATAACACTGTGACAGGGGCCGAAATGCGAAACTCCAAAAGTTATAACACAGGGGGTCGAAAGTGACCTTTTGTTGACGGCTGCCATGGGTCGTAGGAAGCACCTACAAAGGTGCTTGGGGGCTCAAAAAAAATACCATTGATAGCACTAAGCAGTGGTCAAGTCCGTTTTTTAAAATATTCAACAGAAAAAAAACTAAGTCCAAAAAACAGAGGTGGCCTTTTTTTGCTGAATCGTGTATCCTACCAATCTACCCATTTACCAGATATTTCAATCAAATAATGTTATTAAAGGGGTCAGAAAGCACATTATCAGAGCATTCTAAGCAAACGGCTAAGTATACAGGTGCTTTAGTTTTGCATATTGCTTCTAAAGGGCAACTTGTTAGAGCTTCTACTCAGTGTGATCCTCAGTGGTGGCAGCAGCGACTCTACATTTTGAGTATTTGTATACTAGACGGTTCGGGAACCCATTCAGTCTACATCTAGACTTGATGATGGTTGCAACCCTTGATTACAGTGTTAAAACTTATTAACGTTATTAATTTCTGAAATATGAAATAAGTGAGTAACTGAGATTCGTTGCCATTACGTATTATTTGATTAGTTTTCATTCATCAGAAACCATAACCTAAACTGGTAACCAGTTTAATTCATTCTCTTCCTGTTTATATTCACAATGAAAGCAAAAAAAGAATCACTGTATATCCATTTGATTGGGGGCGCAGGGTTTCAGAGTCGTTGAGCAGTTGGAGGAGTCCTTTCAAGAACAGGCACCGGAAGTACTAAAAGAAGGCCTCCAGCCCGAGAATAGGTCCTTGGACAACTTCCGCTGAAGGCTTGGCCAGCAACAGCTCATCCTGCAGGCCATTGAATAAGTGTACGCTGTACGTTTTCAAAATTATTTGTGTTATAACACGTATAATAAATTATCGAATCCTGAAACATTAGTTTATGAGTGGAACCAAATTAATGCCGGAGCCTTTCGCCCATCGCTGTAAATTTTCTAGCAGCTTTTGGATAAAACGAAAGCACAATTCCGAACGATTTAGGTTCTTCGGCATTTTTTAAAAAAAGGAGCACTGGAAACGACACAAAAATGACCGAGAACAAGCAGTTTTTAAAAAGTAACTTTAAAATTTTATCCAACCGTCATCCCCGCCCCCCTTTCTTTAACCCCTTCCTGCCCACTCCATTACATAAGATGTCAATATAGTCTCCATGGTGGCAGTACCTACTAGTTAGTCCTTACCGAATTGAGCACTTTAAATCATCAATGAATCGGTAAACTTACTAATGTTTAAGGACTAGCTATGTTGTACGCGAGCCCTTCGATTTTGTGTTGCCTACGCCCTATATAGCGGTATAGACTAACTAGTAGCATGACAAACACGGTATAGACTAACTATGTTTCAAAAAAGTAGGTATTTAGTTGTTTAGAAAAAATAATTCCTTGAGTTTGAATTTCGAGTATGTAAAGAGAAGTATGTTAAGGCAATAAAAAAAAATTTTCACATAAATATGCCTCAGGATGTAAAAATCTTGGGGGGGGTGTAGTTCTTGGGGGGAGTGTGATCTTGGGGGGGGTGGGTGTAATGCTTGGAGGGGTGTATATCTTGGAGGGGTTCTAGCAGCCAGCCCTTTACCCATTAATGCTTTTTCAGGCGTTCGTAAACCTGAAATATAAGCAAAACGCGGAGTAGGGCGGAAGCTTTTGATATTGCACAGAAAGATTAGAATGATGTTTCCCAGCTGTAAAGTGTTTTGAAGCCTGGGCTGGAAGAGCAATACGTTTGTCCTCTACTTCGTTCAGTTCATGCTCTTCCAGCCGAGGCTCCAAAACACTTTACAGCTGGGAAACATCGTTTCGAATCTTTTCTGTGCAATATCAAAAGCTCCGCCCTATTCCGCGTTTTGCGTGTTTTTTTTTTATCTTCGGGTTTGGGACGAACGGCAGCCTAAAAAGCATTAATCGATTAAAGGGGCCAAAAATTGGCTCCTAGGACCCCTTCAAGATATACACCCTCCAAGCATTACACCCACCCCCCAGAGTCACACTCCCCCAAGAGATACACCCCCCCCCCCCCCAAGAGCTACACCCCCCAAGGCATATATATTGAAAATTTTTTTATTGCCTTAACATTCTGTCTCTCTTCATCTCTGGAAAATTTAAACTCAAGGAATTTTTTTCTAAACAACTAAATACCTTCTTGGGGGGGGAGGGGGAACATAGTTAGTCTATACCGTGTTTGTCATGCTACTAGTTAGTCTATACCGCTATATCAGGCGTAGCCAACACCAAAATATTAAAAGGCTCGGCGTACAACATAGCTAGTCCTTAAACATAGTAAGTCCTCTACCGAGTTCATTGATGTTTTAAAGTGCTCAATTCGGTAAGGACTAACTAGTAGGTACTGCCACCATGGAGACTATATTGACATCTTATGTAATGGAGTGGCAGGAAGGGGTTAGAGAAGGGGGCGCGGGGGAATGACTGATACAAAATTTTAAAGTTACTTTTTTAAAACTGCTTGTTCTAGGTAGTTTTTGTGCGTTTCCAGTGCTCCTTTTTTTTAAAAAATGCCGAAAGAACCTAAATCGTTCGGAATTGTGCTTCGTTTATCCAAAAGCTGCTAGAAAATTTACAGCGATGGGCGAAAGGCTCCGGCATTAATTTGGTTCCACTCATAAACTAATGTTTCGAAATTCGATAATTTATTTATACGTGTTATAACACCAAATAATTTTGAAAACGTACACCGTACACTCTTCGATGGCCTCCAGATGAGCTGTTGCTGGCCGAGCCTTCAGTGGAAGTTGTCCAAAGACTTCTTCTTGGGCTAGAGGCCTTCTTTTATTGCTTCCAGTGCCTGTTCTTGAAAGGACTCCTCCAACTGCTCAACGACTCTGAAACCCTGCGACCCCAATCAAATGGATATACAGTGATTCCTTTTTTTGCTTTCATAAGTAAATACAACCGGGTAGAGAATTGAATTAAACTGGTTACCAGTTTAGGTTATGGTTTCTGATGAATGAAAACTAATTAAATAATATGTAATGGCAACAAATCTCAGTTACTCACTTCTTTCATATTTTAGAAATTAATAACGTTAATAAGTTTTAACACTGTAGATCAAGGGGTTGGCAACCATCATCAAGTCTAGATGTAGACTGAATGGGTTCCCGAACCGTCTAGTATACAAATACTCAAAATGTAGAGTCGCTGCTGCCACCACTGAGGATCACACTCAGTAAAAGCTCTAACAAGTTGCCCTTTAGAAGCAATATGCAAAACTAAAGCACCTGTATACTTAGCCGTTTGCTTAGAAATGCTCTGATAATGTGCTTTCTGACCCCTTTAATAACATTATTTGATTGAAATATCTGGTAAATGGGTAGATTGGTAGGATACACGATTCAGCAAAAAAAGGCCACTTTTGTTTTTTGGACTTAGTTTTTTTTTCTGTTGAATATTTTAAAAAACGGACTTGGACCACTGCTTGGTGTTATCAATGGTATTTTTTTGAGCCCCCAAGCACCTTTGTAGGTGCTTCCTACGACCCATGGCAGCCGTCAACAAAAGGTCACTTTCGACCCCCTGTGTTATAACTTTTGGAGTTTCGCATTTCGGCCCCTGTCACAGTGTTATAGAAGCTTTTCCTCCATTATAATACACCTTCATGCGTCACAGTGAAAGGACAAGCCTTTTATTTCTTGCGCCTTGTTTCTACTCCTGGTAGTAGCATGACGAACTTTGCATCACATGACGAACTAGGTATCAACTTCGGTATAATCTTTTTCAATATAGTACCCTTGGGGGTGTATTGTCTTGGGGGGGTGTTTTTGTGTGGGGGGGGGGGTGTAAGTCTTGGGGGGGTTCTAGGAGCCAGCCG
>JASANA010011043.1:0-14697 GCA_030248095.1 Ptycholaimellus sp. GST1_10 | reverse complement strand
ATTGCTACAGGCCTTTATCTTAATCTGGACGATATATATGGCCTGATTATTTAAGGTCTCAATGCTTTACTCCAATAAGATAAACGAATTCAATCAAATCAATGCCATCAAACATCATTTGGGGCAAACAAAGCTTGAATTTGTAAGATAGACTCTCAAACTAACATTTTGGTTTGTCTATAACTAAAAGAAAGATGTATGTTTCAACGCTCACAATATTAGCAAAGACCTGTTGTGCTCGCAACTAACTTGGTTTCAAGATAGCCTTGACCTAGTTAATTGTTTGCATTGTGCTGATTGGGCATCAACTTTGCAACATTACATCAACCGCCATCTCCACCGAGCGTTTCTTTTGGCTAAGCAAAGATGACAGTGAAGAAGATGGGAGGAGGAGGTGGGGCGCAGGAGAAGAGGACAGGTGTTAGCGGACTGTTCGGGTGGCGTCACAAGCCAACCCAGATCACCTGTTCTTCCATCCGCTTCGCATTGTTACTTTTCACAGCGTCCCAGCCTCAACAATGGTGTCAATCACTTGAAGGCCAAAGGCTATGGAGGAAGGGGCGTTCCTAGATTCTACAAAGGGAGTTGGTGGAAGCAGGTGGGAAGCTGAGCAGGGCGAAACAAAGAAGCTATGCACAAATATTCATGAATGAGGTGAGGAGGGGTAGGCTAAGGTCTTCTTCGGCTTCTTTGACGTTGATGAAGCACGCAAAGTTGATCGGCGGAGAGACGGGCTGGATCCCTGCCGGAAGAGACGGGCAGGAATGTAAATGGGCAGTCGGAGGGCCGAAGAAGGTGCCCTGGGATTGACTGCGCCAGCTTCGATTGGCGATCACAACTTTGCTTCTCCCTTCTCCTCTTCTTCTCCTTCTTGGGCCTGGTCTGTGGAGGAGTGGTCGGACTAGAGTCCTGAAGCTCCAATCGCCCGTCCACAGCCACCTCCGGAGTCAGCGTTCCTTGCAAAAGGGTCCAGGGCGGCTGCTGGAAGGGCATCGTCTCCTCCTGGGTCCAGTTAGGCTCCTTGTTCTTCTTCTTCAGTGGGTTCCACTTGGCGATCTTCTTGGCCACCGCCGTCTTCCAGAACTTCTCTCTCCACTCCACCATCTTTCCTCTTGCCTGGAGGCCCCAGTGTGTGTACTGAGAAGACCAGCAGGCAAAGGAGACGGCGGCGGTGACGGCGATGAGGGCAAGGAGGATGCCGAGGATGATGAGGATGGGTTTGACAATGGAGGCGGTGAGCTTGTGGGGCTCCACGTGCATCCGCTTCTCCATTCCCTTTGCTCCTTCCGACAGGACTCCCACCACTCCACCAGTGGCTTGTCCGTAGCTCTCAATCTCCTGTGCTACTCCCACCGGGTCCATGGACAGCTGACTGGTGTAGTTGATGAGGCCGGTCAGCTTCCTCTCCATCACCGGGGCTCCGGTGGTGTAGGACATTAGCGCTGCGAAGGGAGGCATGAGCCGGGCATTGAAGAGGACTGGTGAGTCATAGCTGATGTTGGGGGCAAGGTGGGGGAGGAAGGGCATCTGCAGGTAGGTGGCAAAGGAACCCCGCGTCAGTTTGACGAAGAAGGCGCTCACTTCCTTCTTCATCTGTGGGCCCACAAACTGGAAGGGCGTCACCAGCTCGCAGTCTATGTGGGGGCTGTGGTGCGTCAGGTTGCTGCCCGCTCCATCTGGCAGGAACAGGATCTCTCCTGAGGTGAGACGGATGGGCATGAAGGCAAAGCACGTGTTGTCTCCGAGGACCTGGTGGAAGGGGTAGACAACCTCCACCTCCACCTCCACGCACTGGGAGATGTAGATGGCTGATCCTTGGACCTCAGCCACCAGGTCTTCTCTCCACGTCAGAGCTCTCAAGCCGTTGTTGGGGCTCATGAAGAACAGCTGCCTGAGCAGCTGATACTGGTGCTCCTCCATGACGCACATCCTGTGCTCCTCCTTCAGGTTCAGCTGCTCCATCATGTCCACCATCTTGTCAACAATGTAGTGGAGCTTGGCTTCGATGGGGTTGTGTTGGGAGGGCCAGTTCTCGATGTTCTATAGGCAGGCGTGAATGGCGTTTGTCCTCTCATCCTTGTCGTAGTTCCAGGGCGGGCGGGCAACGGCGGGTGGTTTGGGTAGGTGGGCGCCGCTTGCAGTTAGTTGTTTCTTCTGGGCTTGATCAGCAGGGGCCGCGGTGGGCTCATTGTCAAGGACGGGTTTGGACCAGGAGTCCAGCCAGGCCCTCCACTCCTTCTGCTGATGCTCCTCCGATAGTGTCTGCCTCGTCAGTCCGGCTCCCCTCTTCTCCTCTCCTTTCTCTTCTTCTTCTTCTCCTCCGGCTTCTTGCAGCTGTTTTTGCCTTCTGGCCTCTTGCCATCGGCAATGCTTGGCAGAGGCCTTGCGCTTCTCAAACGCCAGGACCCACTCAAATCTCTCCTGCCTCCTCTTCTTCTCCTTGGCCAGTTCCTCAGCGATGGCCTTGGCCACTCTAGCGCTCCCTTTGGCGTAGTCCTCGTTAATGCCGTCGATGATGGCGCTGATCTTGGAGTTGCTGAGGATGGCCTTGGAGTCCTGGTCCGAGTTGGATTGGAGCTGAGGAGAGGTTCTCTGGGCCCGTGAGTGGAGGGAGGAATGAGAGGGTGAAGGTGGGGTGGGCGCGGGTGCTGGTCGCGGCCATGAAGTGGCGGGGGCTGGAGGACTGGGGCGCCAGTCGGGTAGTTGCCAACGGCCTTGGCCGTGTAGTTGACGAGGATGGCGGCGCCCTCGTGGGACAGTAGGGCCTCCTTTGGCAGGCACTTCTCTCCCCATTTGTTGTAGGGGAAGTCAGGGAGGGGTTTGTAGGTGGAGAAGGTGGTGGCAAGATGAGGCACACGGACCCACTCTCCCATCACGTCTCCTCTGAAGGTGCCAAAGAAGTTGAAGTTGCAGTAGTTGAAGGTGGGGTTGCCGTTCCAGACGATGGTGTAAGACGGCTTGACGCAGCTCTCCTTGTCCACCGCGCATCCGTCCAGGCTGCCGAGGTTGGAGGTGAGGGCATCGTGGGAGGCGTGAGGTGAGGGCATCGTGGGAGGTTGGCGGTGGTGTAGGTGTAGGTCTTGAAGCAGCACGGCCACTCAAAGTGGACAGACTGATTGGTCAACCAAACTTGCTCCCCGAGCTGCACCAGCTTCACGTCCCTGAACTTCCTTTCACTCCACGCCTCTGAGCACTCATGCGCTGGGATGCTCTGGAACTCTGATGGGTTAGGGTTCCCCCAGTTCAGGAAGTGCCTGAAGAGGTCGTTGCGGGTGGTGGTGGTGGTGATTTCCAGCATGCACCTGGCTGCTGGCACGCTGGGGCCGGAAGGTTTTGGGAGGTACAGGTTGACCGGGTGGTAGGAGCGGGGCGTGGACTTGCTGTAGATGGAGCAGTCGTGGGTGTACTTGGGTAGGATGAAGGGGCGGCCGCCTCTGTGGTGGTGGGGGCAGATCTGGAACTTGATGCCCTTTGGAGACGCTACGTCCACATCCTTTCGATGGTGTTTTCCTTCCATCAGTCGCTGGTGGTGGGTGATGGATGGGGGGATGCGATGGGTGGAAGGTGAATGGCCAACTGGAGCAGGGGTGGGGGGCGAGTGCCACTAGGCGAAGGTGCGGAGCCGGGCGGGATGGTGGCGGTGATGGCGCAGGGCAGGGACAGCATAAGGATTAGGGTCCCATGAGGACACTCATTCTTCTGCGTTGGCTAGCAGTGAGGAGAGGTCAAGGACATACTGTGGCACTTTTGATAGACACATGCCTGAAGTTTTGTCTGTGTATATATGTATTTGTGTCTGGAATGGTTGGTACCGTTCGAATTCTAAACAGAATTTGACAAACTTTTTTTTCTGGAATGGTAATACTTGCCGTTACAAATCTGGCAGGGTGGAAGTGGTGCTGGACCATTAGAAACATTACTTTCCTGAAAAGCAAAATTTTTTACCAAAAATATACCATTTTGGATTGAAAACTTTGAAAATTGTGTGAAAAAAATTTACAGGTTGACTTGTTGTCAAAATTTTTCAGATCTAGATAAATTCTAAACAAAAATGGCCAAAGTATTTTCAATTGATAGCTAATTTTTTTTTATGAATATCTAAATGGGTTAAAACGGTTTTTGAGCCTATGAAACATCACTTTTGGATAGAAAGTTTAAAATATCACTAAATTCTCAATGGATTTAGACAAACTTTTTTTCCTGAAAGGTAGTTATATTTTGGGAATATGTGGAGGGGGATCTGAGGGCAGTTCTTTTACTCGGCTCCAGCCCTGGAGTCGACTCCGCTTATGGAGGCAACTTCAATGGCGCTTATGCGCTTTAAAATGGCTCCAGTTCTTTTACTCACCTCCGGAGGCGGAGTCAACTCCACCTCCGCGGAGGTGGCTACGACTTGAGTTCTTTTACTTGCCTGCGGAGGCGGCTGGGAGATTCATTGTTTTCAGCCCTGGAGTCAACTCCGCTTATGGAGGCAACTTCAATGTTTTCAAAAGCCCAGCCGCCTCCGCTTTAAAATGGCTCCAGTTCTTTTACTCACCTCCGGAGGCGGAGTCGACTCCACCTCCGCGGAGGTGGCTACGAATGCATCAAGACGAAGTTGGTGATGACCTGCTTGTTCCCCTCAGCATGATGGAAGCCCATGAAGACCAGGAAGAAGTAAACGGGCGTCACAATCGTAATATACGCCAAAACCAGACCAAAAACCCTTTACAATGCCTCGAGATGAAGTTATGACGTTGAGATGACCTGCTTGTTCACCATGGCCTGGTAAAAGACCACCCAGATCAAGTAGAAGCAAACGGGTGCCATTATTGTAATCTATGTTCAAAATTACATATATGGCGCTGTTTTTTTGGCAAAAACCCTGTAAAAAGCATAAATATAGAGCTGGAATTGAAAGACATGCAAAAAACTCCCAAAAAACTTAATTTTTACTCAAAAATTGATGTTTCGAACTAAAAAACGCGGAAAATGCCAAAAATAGAGGTGCTTGGAAACTTTTTTGACCTGATTTACCCTAGAACCGTTGAGATCTCCGCCGGAGAAGCAGCCAAAGTGCCTGCAACACTGCGCACGGATGGAAGGATGGACGGTGTGCGCCCGGGGATTTTTTCCTAAGAGGACCCCCACAATTAGACCACGGCGCATCGAATGAGTCTATTTGCAGCCCTCTTCGACGTCTGTGTGACGAGCTGCAGCCTGCCAAACATTGGGAAAGCTGCAATTGGTTGTGTTGCTCGATAAGAGGGGCTTGGTGCTACTGCTCTGCTAACGCTCCCCTTGCGCAAGCCCAATTTATAAAAATTCGACGTTACCACTGCAGTTTTATCACCATTTCAAGAATCACGCATTTGTACCTAGTTATGTAAGGACATTTCATCAGCCATGTTTTTGTAGAATACTCATTCTGTTTTTTCAGTATTTATGTTTGATTTTAAGACCATCAGAAAACCATATTATTGCAAAAATCAAAAAAGAAGTTTAGGCATGAAAAGTGGTGGAGAGTATTATGAAGCTGGAGAAAATCCTTTAAAAAATGCACCTGTTAATCTTCAAGAAACTATCAATGGATTAATGCAAATCTTATGTGAAGTTACAGCTGCTGAAATGCAAAGTCAAATAGTACTCGCCCTGCTGGCAATATACAAAACTCCGCATAGCAATGAATCAATATTAGCATTTAAAAATGAAGATGCCCAATTCAGGGAAATGTTAAGTAGTATTCTTCACGTAATTGCGGATAAACGGCATCATTTGTGTCAGGAACAAAATAGTCCAGAAGCTAAATATTTGCATATGCTCCAAATTAGGCAAATGGAATGCAGAACATCAGAGCTTATTAAAAAAACTACATTAATGGGCAAGGTATTACGTAAAGAAGACTATGCCATACCTATTCGTTCACCTCCATCATTGTCTTTTTATGAACACAATATTTGCAAAGAAGAAAATTTGTGGGGCATATATCAAGCTGTTGCTAAGAATGAGGGTGAAAACTACAGTAAGTTTTCTTTTTCAAAATCGCAAATTGCTTTTAATCCGTGTGTTGGCAGTAATAACCGGATGATATCACATAAAATGTTAAAAGAATTTCGCAAACAACGACCAAACACTAGCTGTAATAACAAAAGCCAAAACGACAGGCAATTGCGAAAAGTTAGGGCAGCTATTAATAAATCCAAACAAGGATGGGAATCAAATCTCACAACCCTTGCATTTATACTTGGTTCATTTTTAATATATCAATGTCCTAACTTATTCTTATGGGTATATTTTTCATCATTTAGTGCATATTCAGTATATAAAACGGTTACATGTCTTCTATATTATCCTCACGATGCGCCGCAATGGCTTGGGTGCTGGATAGGTTTTCTTTGTTTATTCCTTACCTGGCAATTTATCATAGACTTCTCAATTCTAGGCTCAACAACATTTTCAGTCAATTTTATACTTTTTTCATTAGCACATATGCTACAACACCCCAATCTTCGAGGTGGGTTCACATTTATTCATGCATTAACATGATAATTTAGACAATGCTTACATTAAAATTCACAGTTATTGTTCGATTGTTATTGATATATTGTGTCATAATTATTGTAGTTTACGATGACATTTTATGAAGCTTTAAACATTTTTTGTTTAAAATCAACCGTAAATTTTTACTTAAATACTTAAAAGGTTATTCCACTCAAGGGGGACAGATGTGTCAGAAATAACGAATCTCCTCCAATGCAAAGATCCCCTTTCTTGACTGCCTCCGACCATACCCACCAAACTTCCACCCATTAATATCTTGCTCAAACTCGACTAATTTGTAATGAAGATTGGCAATGCCTACTAGAAGTGCCTTTTTTACCTATTCCATTACTCTAAAAGCCTTTAAAATTGCATGTTATGTGTAACAATGGCTTTATGTGCCTTTTTGGCATAGTGAACATTTTTAAGTTTTGAATCTCTCATCATCCTCAGAGAAGACTCACGCTCAAGAAATTTTAGCAAGTATTTATATCAATGTGTTTTATATTTCAAAAGTTTCTAGTATTTCTATCAACATTTTTAATTGTAATTTTTGTTGACAGCAACTATACCGCCTCAGTCCTCCAGCCCAGGTGGGGCATTTCATTGGCCTGGAGAGTTTTGCACTGCAGCATTGGAGTCTGCTGCTGCAAACTTTTTGCTGGCAACTCCGTTCAACAATTCCACAATGGACATGGGTTCCTTTTTCCTCTTTTTGGGCTGCCTGCAGACTAGTGAGCATATTCTAAAGAGCCCTTCCCTGGCAAACAACCTGCCCTCCGGCAATCATTGCGGCCTTAGAGGCGAGCTCTTTTCACTTTCATATCACATGCATATCACATCACATGCACTTGGATACGAATGCATACAATTGGCTTCTTTACTATTGGATTAGTCTGGGGTCCAAATGGCTCAGTTAACATGGAAATTCGTAAATGCTCTTGGCGCCATGAGAATTGCACAGAAGACTGGTTTTTACCGCGGTGCCACCCGAGGGGCCTCTCCGCGCTGAAGAGGTTGCTAAACTTTTGTCCTCATATATGTATATATATGCATGTATATATTTTTGGAAATGCTGGGAATAGGAAAATACTCAAGGGATCTTGACAAACTTTTTTTCCTGAAAGGTAATACTATTTTAGGAAGATCTGGAGGGGTAGACCCGGAATTTGATCATTTGAAACATTTCTTTTTTGGGTAGAAAGGTTAGAAAATAGCAATATACAGATTTTGCGCTGTAGCTCCTGTAATCTTGAGAATCGCACAGACGACTTGAGTTTTTTTGTTCACAAGTGGTATATAGCAATTCCAAATCTGTGCTTACTTTTGAAAATGGTTGAGAAACCACAGACTTACTTTCTTGAGTGAACAACTTTCATGCATGGCAATGGCCTCAATAATCAGTAACAGCTGAACGGCTGAGAATTGAACAGACGACTTGAGTTTTTTTGTTCACAAGTCATATATAGCGATTCCAAATCTGTGCTTACTTTTGAAAATGGATTAGAAACCACAGACTTACTTTCTTAAGTGACCACCTTTCATGCATGGCAATGTCATCAATAATCAGTAACAGCTGAACTGCTGAGAATTGAACAGACGACTTGTTTTTTTGTTCGCAAGTTGTATATAGTGATTCCAAATCTGTGCTTACTTTTGAAAATGGTTGAGAAACCACAGATTGGAGGGGTGGAGCTGGAATCTGAGCATTTGAAACATTACTTTTTTGGGTAGAAAGGCTTGAAAACTGGAATATACAGTTTTTGCGCAGTAGCTCCTGTAATCTTGAGAATTGCACAGAAGACTTGAGTTTTTGACCGCGGCGCAGCATAAAGGGCCACTCCGCGGTCTATAGAGGTTACTCAACTTTTGTCCTCATGTATATAAATATATTTTTCTGGAAATGCTGGTCCTCACTAAATTCTTAACGGCCGGTTTCCGAGCATATGAAACATTACTTTTTTGGGTAGAAAGGCTTGAAAATTGCAATATACAGTTTTTGCGCAGTAGCTCCTGTAATCTTGAGAATTGCACAGAAGACTTGAGTTTTTGACCGCGGCGCAGCATAAAGGGCCACTCCGCGGTCTATAGAGGTTACTCAACGGTCTATAGAATTCCAAATCTGTGCTTACTTTTGAAAATGGTTGAGAAACCACAGACTTACTTTCTTGAGTGACAAACTTTCATGCGCAGCAATGTCATCAATAATTAGTAACAGCTGAACGGCTAAGAATTGCACAGAATACTTGAGTTTTTTTGTTCACAAGTCGTATATAGCGATTCCAAATCTGTGCTTACTTTTGAAAATGGTTAAGAAACCACAGACTTACTTTCTTGAGTGACAAACTTACATGCAATGTCATCAATAATCAGTAACATCTGAATGGCTAAGA
Source organism: Ptycholaimellus sp. GST1_10 (assembly GCA_030248095.1). Taxonomy (NCBI): domain Eukaryota; kingdom Metazoa; phylum Nematoda; class Chromadorea; order Chromadorida; family Chromadoridae; genus Ptycholaimellus; species Ptycholaimellus sp. GST1_10. The sequence continues at coordinate 5,785 of JASANA010011043.1, read as the reverse complement.
ATCAAACAGAGGTCTTAGTGTTTTTGCTCACAAGTCATATATAGCGATTCCAAATATGTGCTTACTTTCAAATATGGTTGAGAAACCACAGACTTGCTCTTAGCAGTGACAAAATTCCATGCATTCATAGTGAAAGCTGGAAGGTGGTGCGCTCTGCGGTCACCTATTGCTTTGTTCACAAGTTGCATATAGTTATTCGAAATCTGTGCTTCCATTTGAAAATGGTTGAGAAACCACAGACTTACTTTCTTGAGTGACAAACTTTCACGCGCAGCAATGTCATCAATAATTAGTAACAGCTGAACGGCTAAAAATTGCACAGAAGACTTGAATTTTATTGTTCACAAGGTGTATATAGCAATTCCAAATCTGGGTTTACTTTTAAAAATGGTTGAGAAATCAGAGACTTACTTTCTTGAGTGACAAACTTTCATGCACAGCAATGTCATCAATAATCAGTAACAGCTGAACGGCTAAGAATTGAACAGAGGACTTGAGTTTTTTTGTTCACAAGTCATATATAGCAATTCCAAATATGTGCTTATTTTGGAAAATGGTTGAGCAACCACAAACTTGCTTTTAGCTTTGACAAAATTTTATGCATTCATAGTGTAAGCTGAAAGGTGGTGCGCTCCGCGGTCACCTATTGCGCTTTGCGCCATATACTTGTTGATTCACAAGTTGTAAATAGCAACAAACAGCGACGGCAACAGCAGCTGCATCATCCCCATGATCAATCCAGTAGATGTTTGGTCTACGCCTTGTATTGTCTGGCTGGTGATCCTCCTGCCTCCTTCCATCCTTTATTCAGTCCACTTTCCATCCAGTAAATGCCTAGCGGTTGGAAGAGCTGCCCTACCCACAGAAGCAACCACCACGCGTCCCTCACAGTGGTTTCAAGCTAAGGTTCAGGCCACAACTCACACCCGGGTTGGAGCACCTTCTAGTAGCTAACCAGAAATTTGGCTGCTATAGTTGATTTGGGGTGTGAGAGACTCTGATTTTTAGTGCTTCAAGTGATTTGTGCCATCTGAACGGAATTGAACCATTACAACTCCTTAACCCTATCCAGTGGCCTCCTAGCTGCAAAGAAAAAAGATTGCCAGCAAGTGGAAATCTAGCAGCAAAAGCAAGTGTGAGCTAAAGATGCCACCTTTGACTTTCACAGCCCAGAGCTCTCAGCAGTTTAACTTTCCGAAACAGGGGCGTAAAGCTTCTAGAGTGGCTGTCAGCATGGTTGCCCAACAATTTGACACGTTCATGCAGCGGCTGGGCCAACTTCAGCCAGGTCCGGGAGCGACAAAGCTTCCAGGCAGCAATTCTCTTGCCAGAGTTCCTGCTTTTTTGGGGGAGTGCAAGATGACAGCAGAGGATTGGATAAAGCGGGTAGAAGGGATTGTTTGAGGCCAACAGTGGCCGGATGCTCATTGGCACACCACTGCTGGCCAGCTCCTCGAAAAAGGGGCACTTGAAGCTGTGCGGGCCTTACCTAATGCACAACATAATTGGGATGGCATAAAAGCTTGCCTGAAACTGCATTTTGGGCAGGTAGAGCCAGGTTTTGTTTTGGCACCCTTCAATGGCTGTGTGCAAGAAGCTGATCCAATCAATACCTATTTCCACCAACTTTTTGCGGAAATTAAAAATTCAATCCCTCCCGCTGATGCCAATTTTATGCCTGCTCTCTGGGAGCAAGGTTGGCGGGCAGGAAACCGCTCATTCTTCTCTACTTGCTAATTTTTACTCTGAAAGGATGACATTCAAAGCGTTTGTTGGAACAATATTTCCAGTCTCAAAAACACATTGCTTCTGATGGCAAAGAAATGTGTTCTTTGAAACTAACTTGAAACCTAAACCTAGAAGGCTGGTGCTCTAAGCTGGTCTCGGCGACGCTGAAGGCGGGGAGTCCGAGGAGCGTCTGGCCCGCTGGCTCTGCTACTCCAAGGCGCTGGAGGAGCTGCAGAAGAAGGTCCCTGCCTGAGCCCAGCCCCCTGTCCTCCGATAGGTGAAGTTGCAGCGTCAGGAGCTGGCTGTGGATGCGGGGGCGGACTGGGCCGCTTTCCTGGCCGTCCCACTCGTGGAGAAGCCTGCGGCTGAGCCCAGCGTGGTTGGCGGCTTTTCGTGGACAGTTTTGGGGAGACTGGATCATTCGACTGTTCGATTCGATTGTATAGGCTGAAAATGGAGGCTATCAGGCACTGTTAGCGATTGCGATTTAGGGATCAAGCTTTTTTGGTTCAGCGAGGCGTAAAATACAATCGTCTTTTTCTTGAGTCTATTTGGCTCGTTTTGGCATGGAACATTCACGAGTCGAATAGACTGAAGTCCATTTGTGAGTGGGAGGAGCGGAAGAAGTGGCTGAGCCAGTGGACGGCGGTCAACAAGCTGATCCGCCCAGCCCTGCCCGATCACAACGCCCTGCTCTGCAACCTCTTTCGCCACTCCAAGGCTGCTTTCGAGGGCGGTCAGCACCAGGTTTCATTTTTCAAGCCTATGGACCTTGTTTTCAATGATTCTGAAAACTAGAATCTCTCCCTGGCCTACTTCAACGCCCTCGTTTTAACCACGGCTGTCAACGAGCTCGACTTCTCTCGACTCACGCAAGCTGAAGGTGAGCTTACTGGTCCAATTGGCGGACACGTCTCTGGCTAATCTTCTCGCATCTGTCGCCTGCCATTTCAAACGTTTCAAACGTTTCTAAATAGGCAAAGCTTAAGCGGCCAAATTTACCTAACCTAAACCTAACAGGACAGAAAATATCACCAGAAAATTAAAAAATTAAAATGTCAAAATTGCTCCAAAATCAAAAACAAATTTCGCAGCGTAATACATCTACTGAGCGGCACCTACTAAATAGGCTAAAAAATTCGCAAATTATTGGACATGAAAAAATCTCAAAATTGATCAAAAATCAAAATATAGATTTCTCAGCAGAATATGCCGACTGAGCAAAACAAACCTCAAAAAGACCAATATATTGAAGTGGCAACAGACGAGAGCAGCTTCGGGCTGGAGTTCGCCCCGCTCGGTCCACTGCTACCGCTAGCCCAGAGCCTGGAGCACCTCCTGCAAGCCCTCGTCAGCAGCAGCCTCCCCCACGACGTTTCCATCCATTTCAAGCCTCGCTCCCCTCTCACCTCTTCCCCTCCCAGGACCCCGTGAGCGGCCATGTGCTGAGCGAGGTGCTGGGCTGCTTGGCCAAGCTCTTCGACAGCCTCAGCAACCCTGCCCAGCTCGTCAGCCTGGCACATCTTCTCCTGCCCTCTTTCGGCAGTCTTCTGGGGTCGGCCAAGAATGCCGACGTCCTGTTCAAGGGCAAGATCACCAAGGTTTCGTTATTATTCACTTTTTTGCTCCCAGCCATACTTTCTAGTTCCTCTACACGATTGGAAATACAAGTGTGGCGATTGATACACCAGGATTTCCAATCGTGTAGAGGAAGTAGAGGTCTAGGAAACAGTCGAGCTTGGGAGAGAGAGATCCTGCAAAAAAAAGAACCTGGTGCTAGGTGGAGGGAGTGGTGGGCTCGGTGCTGCGCAGCCTGGAGCAGGGCTTCGGGGGACCCTGGGACTCCAGTCTCCTGGCGCCGCTCACGCCTCTCCTCCTCGCCGCTCTCAGCCACAGTCGCAAGGGCATTCGGTTCACATCATCCATCCTTCTCTCCCATCGAAGGGGGAACAACCGTCGATTGCCAGCTCGGAAGCGGAGTCCTTCTGGAACAAAACCTTCGCCCGCACCTCCTCCGAGCTGGACTACACCGGCGAGCTGCGGTTGGGCTAGGAATCGAAGGATATTGAGTCAAGATCGGAATCCAGGGAGGTGCTGGTGCGGCAGAAGATGGTGGCTCCCGGCCTGGTGGTGAGTCTGGAGACGCAGGAGCACAGTCCGCAGCCACCCAGCGAGGACAAGACGGCCTTCATCAACGACGACGGACAGGTCCCTCCCCTTCCGAGCACAATCATGAGCCATCCTTGCCCTTCGCAGGCGGCTGAGCCAACGACGAGGTTGCCCGGAGGGGCGGCGTCTCCGGCCAAGAACTTCGGCAGCCTCATCCAGGCCCTGGACCAGCCGGTGGAGGACAAGGAGGCCAAAGCCAAGCAGCGTCCACCGGCCAAGGAGCTTCCCGCACTGGAGGACATGGACAGTCAGGTATGGATTGGCTGGATTCCATCGACGGAAGGACGGGAGGGACAACATTACGAGACTCAGACATAAGCATCGGAGACCATTAATTTCGTCAGTTCATTTTGACGAAGTAATTCAGCTTTGAAACATTAGAAGCATGAGTGGTTGGAGCCTTAGTACAGGCGCTGAGCGATAGTAGGATTAAGTGGAAGTGGGATGTAAAGGCGTGGATTGAAGGATTTCGTGGGTTTATAATATAATAGATTAAAAATAAACTTTTTTTGATCTTCTTCACCCTAGAACAATGTCCTTTTTCAAAGTGTTGCACCTGAAAAGGGCAAAAAGGGAGGTTACATGTTGGCAATGAGTTGGAGGCGGGTGATGCAGCTCCTGATGTAGAGTGCAAAGTCCTCCACGTTGGTGAAGTTCATCTGGGTGTCCCTGGGCAGGTGGTTCTCATTGTGGGCAGGCTCATCAAAAGCCCCTTGGAGCTCCTCCTCGGAGTTGTCTTGGATGACCCACACCAATCCGGAGAGAGCCATCTGCCGGTGCTCCTCGATTCCATACCAGGCCATCCCTTGCCTTTCATACCAGGCCATTGCTTGCCGTCTCTTGGTATCAGAATGTCTATGTTGGAGTGGGCGGTCTTGCAGGAAGAACGTTTGACGCAGAAAAATCCTGAAAAGAAAGAACATCCAGAAAAATGTAAACACTCTATGCAAGCGCTTAATTTTCCCTGCCCAGAGAGCACACCCACAATGCCCCTTGTCAGGTCTACAGTCACCTGCAAGGGTTGTGCCACTCTCACAGCCATAGTTTCATTTCTCTTTCAGCCCCGTAATCCTGCACTTCCAAGCCAGCCTCTCCTAACCTCAGCCTCTCCCACAGTTGGCCATAAATCACCTAAGTGTGCGTAGATGAAAAGGGCCAGGTCTTACCAGCTCAGCACGTTACTGCCTTGTCTGTAGTGCCATTCATGAGCGTAATTTAACTCACATCCTGTCCAAAATAGACGCAGCTTGGCGCCCATGTGCCCCTCTGGTTTAGGTTTCAAGTTAGTTTTAAAGAACACATTTCTTTGCCCATCAGAAGCAATGTGTTTTCAAACTGGAAATATTGTTCCAACAAACGCTTTGAATGTCATCCTTTCAGAGTAAAAATTAGCAAGTAGAGAAGAATGAGGGGCGGTTTCCTGCCCGCCAACCTTGCTCCCAGAGAGCAGGCATAAAATTGGCATCAGCAGGAGGGATTGAATTTTTAATTTCCGCAAAAAGTTGGTGGAAATAGGTATTGATTGGATCAGCTTCTTGCACACAGCCATTGAAGGGATGCCAAAACAAAACCTGGCTCTACCTGCCCAAAATGCAGTTTCAGGCAAGCTTTTATGCCATCCCAATTATGTTGTGCATTAGGTAAGGCCCGCACAGCTTCAAGTGCCCCCTTTTAGAGGAGCTGGCCAGCAGTGGTGTGCCAATGAGCATCCGGCCACTGTTGGCCTTAGAACAATCCCTTCTACCCGCTTTATCCAGTTATCCTCTGCTGTCATCTTGCACTCCCCCAAAAAAGCAGGAACTCTGGCAAGAGAATTGCTGCCTGGAAGCTTTGTCGCTCCCGGACCTGGCTGAAGTTGGCCCAGCCGCTGCATGAACGTGTCAGCATC
>JASANA010011042.1:0-33828 GCA_030248095.1 Ptycholaimellus sp. GST1_10 | reverse complement strand
TTAAAAACGAGTTCATTATGATATTCACGGAGATGCCGATAAAAAAACACCAGGTTAGGCTAATCGGCAAGAAATCGGCGGATAAAACAGACACCGAATGATATTTGATATCATATATACTACGGTTAGCAAGGCGCAAGCATAGTCCACTCTGGTCTGTGCCTACAAACGGTCGTTTTGCGAAAATTAGACTAGATAGGTAGAATTAACCAATTTCATCCAGTTCAAGTCTTGATCATGGCTCAGCATAAATGTCGACTGGATATGAAGGCGAATTTTAGTTTCCCAGCCAGGCGCAGTAGCATTCTCTCCATGCTCAGACCTTTAGAAAATTTATTTTTTCTTGAAATGTTTTCGTTGTAAAATTTAAGGATAAAATTGAAGTTTGGGCGTTTAAAATGGCATAATATTTTAGAAAAAATAAAAATGATGATTAAGAATACAATTAGTTTGCTTATGATTTTTAAATTGATTTTCTTTCGAAAAAAATAGCTAGAAATGGGCTAACGTGGATTGGACGCTTGAAAGTGTGTTAGTTGACTACTGAAAGTGAATACGGAAGTAAATACCGCAATGCTTTCCTCCAAATTTGCGTTTTGACAGCAAACAAAGTAAGTACCTGCAGACACAAACTGAATGTTCTGCCAAAGCCAGCACAAGCTCTAACCCCGTTCAAGTTGTTCAAACGACATATCCGTTGCAGCAGTGAAATTTTCACTCATCAGCACTTTTTCTAAGTTTTTCACGCTGAACCAGTAAGAAGATCCAAGCTGCAATAGTTAAACAATACTAGACATGTCAAATTGGCTAGGCTCGGTAATTGTTAGGATTGTTCAAATTCCGATTTGTACTAATTCCTATTCTAATTTATTCTAATAGCTATTCGGCTAATTGGTTTTATCAAAAAAAACCTATATATGTTTATTTAAATTATTAAACTGGTTTTTACGTCTTTTTAGTGAGAACCAATCAGAACTTCATAATAGAGTTACAAAATGCGAGGAAGACCGAAGATGGGCGAAAACATGGACACCATCTGCAGGCCTACTTAGGTCTAGCCGTAGACAACTTGTCTCGCCTGGTCCAAGGAAGAGACTCAGAGCTCCCTCAGCGTATCTCGACATTCCCGCCCCCATCCACTAAAATAAAATAAGTCGACTATTTGACTGTTTTGAGTACCAGTCATGGTCCGAACAGTGCTACTAATACCAAGACATCAAAGTTTGCAAAGTTGCTTCAAAGGCACACACAAAATTTTGCAGAAAAAAAGACATAAAAATGCTCAGAAAACTTGCCAATCGATGACCTTCTGATAGAGCCAGTCGCTGGTGATCTGCGCCAAGCAGGTGACATTGGGCCCAGTGATGGAAAAGACCGGCTCCATCACCCGGCATCGTCCTCCAACCATTGCTGGGTGCCAGTGGAACCAGCTGCTGTGTTTCAGTCCGATTCGCAGACGACCTGCAAACTCTGCCTTTTCCCCAAAATTTTTTATAACAACCTTAATCTTGAAATTATATTTAAAAAAATCAATTTTTACTTTTAAAATAATAACAATTGAAAGAAAAAGTCGCAGACGACCTGCAAAATCTGTTTTTTTCTCAAAATTTAGGATTTTAGAGCAACCTGAACCGTGAAATTCGATATAAATCTTACTTTTATTTAAAACTAACAGTTGAAAGAAATAATTCAACTGCTCTGCTTCAGTCCGATTCGCAGACGTTTTGCAAAGTCAGTTTTTTCGCCCAAATTTCCCACTTTAGAGCAACCATAAGCATCAAATTCAATGTAAAATTTGTTACTTATTAAAATAATAACGGTTCAAATGAAGAATCCAAACGCGGCAGAATGCCGGCCAGAAGAACGTCGTCGTTGCGAAAGAAGCGAGCTCGGTGCAGGTTGTCAGTGAGCAGTTTCAGGGCAGCTCGGTTCATCACATACGCATGCCCGCTGGCAAAGTGTGGGTAGTGGTCCGAGGCTATCTCTGTTCGAGGAATGGCGTTCTTCTGTCAACATTTTACCAGTCCTTGCATTTTTTTCAAATGACAAGGAGAAAGCATCAATATTTTTCGAAATTCATAACTTTCGCCTCAAGAAAGTCTGCCTTAAACGCTTTAATGCCCTAAATGCCAAATGGGCAACCTTTTAAAAGCTAAAGAGAAATCGACTAATTTAACAGTTAAAAACGTTTTTACACAAAGCGCGCAATATTTTTATTACACTTTAACTCCGAAGGGAGAAATTCTTCATTATTTCTGTAGAGAATTTCTCTCTTCCCCACCAAAAATCCATTCAGGTTGAAACTTTGTCCTTCTCCACCCTAATATCTGCCACTGCTTATGGAGAACAGGAAGAGCTAACGCCATAGCGGAATACGGTGGGCCATCTGTGAATGTAGCCAGTGATAGCTGGCTTAAGAGCAGGTAAACTGATGGCTTCGTCCCAGTGGCTGAGATCTAACAGAACATCTACGTCCATTTTCAACACCCATTTGGCGCTGGCACAGAATGCCCGAGCCCACATCATCATCACCGCATTTTTGACCGCCATCAGCTCGTAGGCATCCTCAACTCTTTACCTACTTATAGGATGTGATTACCTACTTTCTACTCCCAACTTTGTTGGATGTTGGATAAAAACAAACAAACAAACTCAGCTGTTCTGCCCTTCATTTGCAGCAGATGTAAAGTGCCACTGGACTACTTGAGCTAAACCTGTGTAGCTTAATATTATTTTAATTAAGAAATTTAATAATAATAAATTTTAATAATAATCTAATTTTAATAAATTTAGTTTTATTATTTAAATTTACTATTTTATTTTGTTAATTTGGTTAACAAAAATTAGCATCAAAGTTTAGAGAATGCAGTTACGTTATTGTAAACTAATTTCTACCATGATCTTGCAATAAAACTAAGCCCATTTGCGTTCCGAAGGATGATTGAGATAATTCTTCATAACTATCTGGATGTCCAAAATTAGATTCAGTTTTATTCTGGTCCAATAGCTGCTGAACTACCTGAAAATTGTAGGCGACAATGTCAGAACTGTTGGCCTCACCAAAGCTGGCAAGGTCGGCAGGTGGAAGTGCGACAAAAAAGCGAGCCTCCACCTCCGCTTCAGCTCTGCTCAGCCAAGTTGTCCTGCAAAAATCAACACAGTTTTTTAAATTCATGAAAAAAATCCGAAATATAAATACAATTTTAGCGGATGTTTCGAACATTTATGTCCCTAAAAATGCAATCACTATCTTTAATCCAGTGTCGGTTAAGGGATATTCTTTTTAAAGTTGTTTCGACACACACCGCTAAATTGCTTCTGCATTGTTGGTGGCGATGAAAGTTTAAGCAACGCAATAATACCTGGCCCAGTGACGCAGTTTGCTCTCATTGGGACGACATGCGATGAGGATGATTTTGGTGGTGGAAGCCCGACAGGGTTGAGCTGAGCCATAAAAGTGCGTCCAATACTCCTTGTCCGCAAATCGAACTCGGAAATCTAGTAAATTATTTTTCTATTTTTATTTTTATTTTTTTTCAAAATTTTCTCAGCAAAAAACGGAAATGCATTTTAAATTTCGCATACTCTGCTCTGCTCCGACTTTCGAATTGGCTATGATGGGTCAGCCATGATCAACTTAGAAAATGAGTTTTTTAAGCTGGTATCAATGCTGGAGGAAAAGCCGGCCTTTGAATGGGTCGTTGAGGAAGCCATGAAGGGCAGAATTTCGGCTTGGAGCAGTGAGTTGAAATGCTGGTTCACTTTCAACCATGGGCCTAATGGCAGTCTCATTGAGCTCTTGCGCCACTTCAGCGGCTACCAGGAAGGTGAGCAACATCGTTGTTTGAGTATTCGACCAGCTAAATCATCACTGTCTGTTATAGAATAATTTGACGCCGATGCTAATTTAAGCATCTGACAAACTTTGTATGCCAGAGTTTTGGGCAAAAACGTAACGGCAAAATTCGAGTTGATATATAACAGCAGTACAAAAATTGCCTGGAAATTGGGCAATTTTAAGAAAATTTTAAAAGCGATGCCAGTTTTCAGAATTGTAACATTTTGTTTCCAGTTTTAGGTTTCGGACCGGAATAAACTAGATTTTTAAAAATGGGAACCGTGGATAATGATACTAATTTTTGTTTGCTTCAATTTTACAAAAATATTCACATGACGTCGTCTTTCATAGTCAAAGTGTATGTTTGAAGGGAGAGCAGAAAAAGAATCGATTTGTTAGCTGTGAGTCTACGTTTGTTTTGACAGAAATCTTTCGCATATATTATCAAGTAGTCACTGTTTTGCTGACTTTTCTGCTAAATAACCGCGTCGGGTAAATTGGCACATTTAAAGTCCCATTTTTTCTAAATGACAAAGCCAGAAGTATCCTTGAATCAAAGCAAAAAATCCATAACCAAAATAATGTTTTTCCTTGCATCTTTCATTTCTGGTCTACATAAAACTAGAAAGCAATGTTACATGTCAAGTCTTTTCGGTTTCATAAATCAAACCTGTTTCACTTAGAGCCAGATTAGCAATGCAAATAAGCGGTAGGACAAAAGCAAAGCACGAATGCTCTGTAGAAGTTGAAAATAGCTAGCCAAATATTAACAAAACAAACATAGGAGCGCTAGGGCTAAAGCGAAGGCAAAAGCGAAAAAGGCCGGCTGCACTTGGAGAAGGAGCAATTGCTGGCGAGCTGACATCAGGTCTGGACAATTTCGAAGCCTCCAATGAAACTTCCTTTAGAACAAATAAAGTGCAATTCTTAAGTAGCCTGCAATTCTTAAGTTTCTTAAGCCTGCAATTCTTAAGTAGTGTCGTTGCAATTAGCACCAAGTCTAGTCTTTCAGTTTGCATCAACTTTACAGCGCCGAACCGAAATAGTCCCTTGACGGTTGATTAAAGAAGATACATTATTGATGAAAGATGCCAGTGTTTTTCCTGACATTCCATTGAAAATTTCCGTTTCCGTTCTAATGGCAAAAAAATCTGTTAAGGAAGCACTTTTGCAAATTGAATCTTCCCGAAAAAATATATTTAGCTCATAAAAATCCTAAATTTTCGATTTTAATTTTCGATTTCGCTTCGAAATTTATTGGCGTAAAAATTATCAAGTGTAGAAATTACCAATGACGGGGACTGGGCACAACTCCAAGACGTGTAGCCTCCTCGTTTGCAGCTTCCGTAAGCCCATTCATTTTCTTTCGCATTGCATCCTGTCACCGTTACCAGGAGATCAATCTTTGCCAACTCTCAGAAAATGGTAACATCAAAGTCTGATGATAATTAGCCCTGAGACAAGAGGCTATCTGGCAACGGGTCAATGCAAATGTACGCCTCGTTAAGACCTAGACGATATAAACTAAAAGCGGGGACTAAATACACGGCAATATTTTCCAGCAATATCTGCGAACGGCTTGCCTCACTTTTTTTGTGTCATTCAAGTCATCCTCACTTTTCGAGCCTGACCTTGAGCCCAGGACGATAGATGAGGTAGAGCTGTTCCGTTTTGGCGGTTTCCAGGAAGAGCTCCGTCCCGCAGTCCTTCTTCCAGGAGGCCAATGCGATAGCAGAGTCTGAGAAAAGGAGCTGGCCAGCCTGCAGGTTCTCTGGGTGCAGCTGCAGCCAGCCAAGTCGTTGGCTGGAGATGAGACGGAAGCGACTGCCGTAGAGAGCGAAGCCCCTCGGAGAGGAGGCCAGCACCTCAATGGATTGACAGCTATTTTTTAGAGCAAATTTTTTTTTGGATAAATTGGTAGTTTTTTACTGTTTTTGAAGATTTCAAACGTACTTTACTTAGTTGTTAGGTTTATAGCCACACATTTGCGGTTTTCATTTTATTGTATCTATTTTACCGACAAGCACTGCTCACCGTAGTAGAGGTATTCCGAAAGGCATCGCCGGGTTTTTGGAGAGGCAGCAGGATGCGCAGTGGGCGGGTGAAAAGCGTAGTGAGATAGCCGCCACCAAACAGCTCCAGCAGAATTCCCGCGGCCAGCTGGAGCAGCAGCCATAGCAGGCCATTTCTGCTAGGCAAGCCCAGCCCTGAGCCCAGCCTCAGCACCACTTGAACAGTGAGCAGGAGTGCGAGGCTCTGCTGGATGAATGGAGGCAGCAGGGTGGAGATTGTCAGGGAGGCCAGCTTGACGGGCGGTCGCCTTAATGGTGAAATTATAAGTTGTCGAAGAAAAACAGTTTGGTGCTTGTTTCGGAGCGCAAATTTTTTGCGTAAAATGTTTTTTTAGATTGAACAAACTAAAATTGAAATTTTCGAATAATCTTTAAATAGGAAATTTGGTAACTTTTTTTAAATATTGCAAGCAAAGGTGAAAACTAGATTTACCGATACATAAAGACGCGTCCGGAAGAGTAAATCGGAGGCGAGAAGGCGACGTGAGGAAAGCGATGAATGGTAAGGCTGATATCGGCTTGAGCGAAGTCCGCCGCACCTCGTGCTACCAGACTCACTGCACTGTTGTCATTCAGCCACATCTGCAATATTGGCCAAGGCATTATCCAATTGGTCTTTTAGGTCTAGAAAAAAGAGGATTGGCTTTTGTACACTGTTTTGCATTCCAGGAATTTATTTAGAGAGTAGGTCAGAATTAAAGTTCGGGGTGCAGAAAATTAAAATCGGAAAAATCGGTAAAGCATAAAATCGGAAATCAAAGGGGCCTCAATGAGCCCAAAATACAAAATTACAGAACACTAAATACTGCTTTTGCAAAGATTATAACCTGGGGATGGGAATAGCCAGAAGCATTGACGAGGGTCAGCTGAAAGCTGGGCTCTGAAGCGTTGGTCCTGAGCATAGTCTGAATGGCAAAGGTGGTGAGCTGGAGCAGAGGATGCTGGACGAGGCACTTGGTGAGGCTGTAAGAGAGTGGTTTCTGACAAGGCTCCCGCCCCGCCCGCATCACCCAGGCTATGCTCACATTCTGCGGCGCTTCCATGGCTGCTCTCAATGAGTTTCTTTGTTCACAACTTGTTTTTGCTTTAAAAATGTTTTTAAAAATTTTTAAAAATTTAAAAAAAAATTTTTCGAAAATTCGTGCAAAATGTGGACTTGAAATCAAGCACAACCTTGAAAAATATTGAAATACTGTAAGGGTAATGAAAAGATTTTAGCGTAGCTTTTAGTTTTAGCTAAGGCGCTGCATATTTGCGTTAGAAAGCATTGAGAAGATGGGTGAAATTTGCTAACGAAACAGTCAGCTTTCAGGAGCAGCAGTTAGCTTTTCTTTCTGTTTGTGCTTTAGCAAGGGTTATGTTTGCGCTGGAATTTGAGATTTGCTAGGTTATCAAAAGATGGGACGGTTTGAAAAAGATAACTTATCTGAATAACGAACAGCCAAATAGACAAAGAACGAAAATGGCCCATTTGTGTTTCTGTCCTCTTTTGAGATTTGCAACGATAATGAAATAAATCACATTGATAATTAGTATGTGTGAAAACATAATTCTCAAACGAATTTTAACCAATCACTTTGAGATAAATTGACTGGTTCACCTAAAGGCATGAAAAAATTTGTATGTCAAAATCTAAGCTAGCCTGTCAAAGCAGGTCTAGGTTTATTCATTTGCTGGGCATATCCGCAGCCTTCAGACACACAAAAACTTTATGAAAAGGCCAAAATTAGTTGAGGTCATTTTTAGCCCTCCTCAGTCTCATTTTTGGCCGGGCCCCAAATTAGGAAGCTTGCCCATTGACTGAGCCTGGCACAGAGGATATATTAAAGATCCTTTCTTCAACGAAACACAAAGACTAGCCACCTCAATGAAATACAAAGCAGCACTCATTGAATTGGCATGCTCCTTTGCAGCTCTGGGGTAGATTCTCTTGGGCAGTAGGGGTTTGAAAGAAACATCAATAAGGTATAGTATTGGGATTCCATTATTGTCATGGCTGGAGATAAAAAGGAAAAATTGATAGAAACAAAGTTTAATTTTTGGTTGCAGATATTTAGGCATTCACTTTAATAGCAAAAATGGGCACGTCTAGGCAAATCCTTTATGCCTCCGCCGTCAATAATTTTTTGTGTCAGAATTTTCCTGAAATTGATATTTTCAGTTTTCATATTTGATTCATTTACAGTTTTCACTCTTGTTCCCTGACAATTTTTCTCGCTATCTCCTGAAGCCTTTATTAATCGCATCATTTGAGTAGCGAGATAAAAGTTGGAATAGAACAGCAAGCATGGCTCCATCCATTTGAACGTCAATGCATTCCTCAAACCCGTGAAGAGCTGGGAAGGGATTTGCGTCAGAGGCGCAAATTAGGTTTAAAATCCTCTGTAAGAGACCCCACCCATTCTAGCCATCAGATGCCCATGTTCAGTGTTAGCTTGCGTGATGTATGGTTCTCAACCTCCCGACAAAGAGGCCTCATTAGCTCTTTATTCGCTCCCTCTAGACAAGGTCATTTCATTCGTCACAGTTGCTCACAAGGTGCTTCAATTGAAAAATCCCTTGAACACTCAGCGCAACTGGCAGGATGTGCTTGGTCGTGCTCGGTCTTTGCTGCATCCTCGCAGGTTTCATTACTTTCCTTACCCTGAAGCTTTTATTCCCAATCGTAGAATAAAATTTGATTCAAGTAATCTAAATTAAGCTCAGATAGCTCTTTAGCTCAGTGCTCATAGTTTATGGTTGGAGGTTAGCCTCCGGAGGCTAACCTCCGGAGATCTCCTCTGCGCAGTGGACATCTCACTTGCTTGAGTTTATGGTTATTCCACTGCGCAGAGGTCTCCTCCGCCTTGAATGGAGGATATCCTCTGCTCTCTACTCTGTCTGCCCCTGCTTGAACACAGCTCTGTCACCTTTACATATTGTTGAAGAGCTTGAATAGCAATTAATTGATGGGTGAAGCAGCAAAGAAGCCAATAACTAGTGTTTTGAGCATGGAAAGCGGTCCAATGGTATTAGGTTGGAAATAGCAAAAATAAGTTTTGACAAATTTTGGCTAAAAATAGAATTTTTGCAATCCCAACATCAAAACAAATCTATTTATATGCAAATTGTGGTTATTTTGGCAAATTTGAAAAATCCCATTTTCAGCGTCAATTTCAAAATTTACAGTGTAAATGACAATACCTATTCTGGATGAATGGGAAATCGCATACTGAGCATGAGGATATGTTTCTATTGTCTAAACTCATCATATATCAAGAGTTATGGACACCGGTGGGGATCCGGAGGTGCCCTAGACCACCCCCACTGGTTATCAAGTAAATCGGATGACTCCTCCGGATCCCCTCCGACCATAAACTCAGAATTTATTTTTAAACCGGAGGCCTCCTCCGGTTGGAGGCTAGCCTCCAACCATAAACTATGGGCACAGATATCTGGAGAAGAACAAGATTAAGCAAGCTACAACACAAACATTTTTTCCGACAGTTTGAAAGCTGAAAATTTTCCACTTCTCTTTACTAATAAAACACCAATTTCAATAGCCCAAGTCATCCTCATTTCAGCCCCACTGGCCAACGCTGAGATTCCGGCCACTGTGCGGCACTGGATCAATCGCACTCGCCCCCTCCCAGCCCAGCCCGCTCCCCAGCCTTCTCCAGCGCCCCTGCCGCTCTTCCTCCCCAAGCCGCTGAGCGAGCGTGAGCTGGCAGCCATCCACAAGGCCGTGGCCGAGGCACGCGCCGCACGCCGTCAGGCTGAGGCCGCTGCCGCTGTGCCTTAAAAGGCTCTGCTACGGCCAGCCTTTGAATCTGTCTCAGATTTGTGCTCTTTGTTTATGGTATCTTGTCGGAAGCGTTTTTGCTATTGGTCAGAGCCTAGTGGACCATGGTCCCATTCTCAAGGGCATTCTTCGGCCCCAGACGCGTAAGCTTCACTGAATCTCAGCCGGAGTGATTGGCGTCCTCACTTATGTCCACGATTTTGTTGTCCTGATGATTCGGCGCGACCTCTAGCTTGCTGGCATTGAAATGTTCGAGTTGTGTCCTGGGCGATTTTGCTTTTTGGCCTTTTGAAGTTGTGACTTAATGTGGCATTTCTGTGCAGGGCCGGGCACTAAAAAAGAGCCATTTTTTTTATCAACCATAGCTCCAGATGAACTTTACATTTTTATATGTAATTTTGACACAATATGTGTCTACATGTTCCTAAGTTGTGGCAATTGTTTGGGCCAACCGGATTTACCCTTTTAGATTTATGACCGTTTTTGTAATGTGTCATACTACAATAGTTGACTGTAAATGAATGAGCTTTTGTCGTTTTTTGTTGTTGAAAGTTAATGAGTATTTTTTGTTTTATTATTTTTTTTTGAAATAATTGGCTTGGAATTAACAATTTCATATGCTAATACATCATTCTGTCTTTTATGACATGAAATGCCCAATCAAAACTGTAAAGATTTGTTTATCAACATAAATCCAAATATTCATTGGCTTTGAAATGTTGACTCACAATAGAATAACGGTCATAAATATAAAAGGGTAAATCTGTTTGAGCCAAACATTTACCACAATTTAGTCGCATATTAGACGCATATTGTGACAAATTTTTATCAAAAAATATATACTATATCTGGAGTTATAAATGGTTGAAAACTTTGGCTATTTTTTAGTGCCCGGCCCTGTACGTAGCTTTTTGACCGTGTTACCATTGTTTACGAAATTGATGCGATCTGGTCAACAGATCGGAAACGTCTTATATATTGCATAATTTTATTCAAAAAAGGAAAATAAAAAAGTAAAAACCAATTATTTAAATGAAAAGACAACTTGATCGAAATCTTTAGCTTATGGCAGTTCTTGTCATTTTCTGAGTCCATGTTATTCTTATTTACGAAATTAAAGTTCGGAAACATCAGTAATGTTTTGCATTTTTCTCCAAAAACAAAATCAAAAAACCAAAACTTTCTTTTAATCCAAAGACAACTGAAACCAAATCTTTAGCTTATCAGTTCTTTTCATTCTCTGAGGCCCGACCAGTTGCAGTCCTCACTGGGAAAGCACTCTTGCAATCCACGTCTTATTGCAGCTTCATTCCCTTCCCTAAAATACCATCCACTACCAACCAAACCACATACTAGTTCAACAATTTTGTTTAATATTATATACATCCAAAAAGGATATCCATATTTGTATCCATATCCAAGCGGACTCAAAAGCAGAAATATGGAAAAAAACGTAATGAAATTAAAAAACCACGACTCCGCAGAGTAATGAAATTAGCTGCTGTTTTCCTTTATCAACAATAAATATTACTCATTATTATTGTCAAGCATAACTTTTTTTAATAAATTTATCCACCAGGACCTACAAGTGCCGAACCTGTCCCGCAGCAGCAGCTCAGCCGAGGGGCAGACGGAGCCGATGTGGGTCCTGCCGATCTTCCGCCAGGTGAAGTCCAGGCCACAATTGGAGCAAAGGTAGGGCCTCAGCTTAAGACAGCCAAGGGTGTGGCTGAACAGCGCCGCTGACCTGGCCGTCCTGGAGGACCAGCCCACGCCTTTGTCGCAGCGGGATCCTGGTCCTGGGCTGGCCTCGAACCAGGCGCTCCATCGGAGCAGACTAAAAAAAGCATATTAAAATGAAGAAATAAAAATTAAAAAAATTAAAAAAAAATACATTTTTAAAATATGTTTAATTTTCAAAAATAAAAAAAACTTAAATTTTCTGAAAACAAAAACTAAAATTAATTGGGTTTTGATAATTTTTACATCTCGAAAATCTTATGCCGCAAACCTTTCTCCTCTGTTCTTGCAAGACTGTGGGCGCTGGGGGATGGTGAACAGAGGCTAAGAGGGTGGGAGACGCGAAGGCCATGACCGAATCGTTTACAGGACTCAATTTTTGAGCAGCTAATGCCTCCTGAGCTTGCTGTTTTTCGGCTTCATGACAGTCTTGCTCAGGAGTTTGCTCCGCTTCAATTTCCTCAGTTTTGGCCAAACGGGATCCAGGGAAAATTGACAGCGCCTTTTCTTCGCTTTCGTACGCATTGAGAATGCTGCTTTGGATTGAATCGAAGGGTGATCTGAAAAACAAAATTTGGAGTCAAAAAATTAGCTTGAATTTTAGATTTTTTACGTAATAGCGCTTAGCTGGTGTCCCAGTAGAAGGCAGTGCCCGATTAGAGCATGGACGCTGTTGCTTTGGAATGAGCAGAGTACGCAGATCCAGTTGGGAGTGGCGAGTCCAATGTGGAAGCTCAAGCGATGCTGAATCAATTCAGAAGGGGCTTGATTTAGTGCACAGCATACCATGTTTGTTTCAATGCAGTTCTAAAACAATTAGAGCTAGCCAGCGTAATTTGAAATTCCAATCTCTCGTTTACCTTTTGCACACAATTGAATTCAGTCGAGCAAAAATTATTGAAATAAAGGTTACGAATAAATCGTCTGACCTTTCCAGCAACATTTCAATTTTGTTTGTTTTGTCGGTCGTTACGATTCGTTTATTTATCAAAATCATTTTCCTGGGCCGATTCGAATGAGCGCCCTTCCTTGCTGCAGCATCGTCGCACAAAATATCCTCTCCACTGCTGCCCCGTCAGTTGCTCAAGACATCACAACAGAACAGCCTAGCTCCAATAAATCCTCAGACAGGGCTCAAATAGAACTTCAAATGACCTCAAACTTCTAGCCGTGTTCTTAGAGAGTATGCTGGGAGTTTGCGCCTACTGCCTGAAGGAAGGGGCAGAGCAGCTGTGCGGACAGTGCCACAGCCAGTGAAAAGCATTCCATTTCATTTAGTTTTGAAGTGAAAAAAAAAATGGTTCCTGGATTTTTTTTTGCATTTAAATGCGCATTTCCATTTCCATTTCGTAAATGCATGGAAATGACTGGATGTTTTTTGAGCAAATTCCATTTTCATTTTCCAGGTAATCCATTTCCAGGTGCTGATCCATGCATTTGTCTGTGTCTTGATTTTCCGAGCAAACTTCCTCCTCCAGTCAGCAAAAGAAGGCACCGAAATAGTGATTGAGCAAAAGGGAAATACTTGAGAACAACACGATCAACTGCGAAGCTTCTGTAATGCTTCTGTAAAGCTATGCCTGAGGGACTGGGAGAACTTTTTGGTCACGGGGATGTAGACAGACTGAGCTGAGAGAGAGACACTGTGATACTGAAGAAGAGGCAGCGGCTATATGAGAAAGAGGGGGCTGGGGTCTGGGGAGATGGATTGGTGGCTGGCCTAATAGGTGGGAGAAGGGGGTGGTGGCGAGGGAGAGCGGGAGAAATGACAGGCCTGGAGTGGTGGACGCAGACCGGGTGCAGTGGGCTGGATGCGGCGCTCTTCAACAAGGCCTCAGTCCTGCGCAGCCTAGCCCTCTCTATCCTCTCCTTGCCTAGCTCTAGCTGTGATGCGGAACGCATGTTCTCTCGAATGGGGCTCCTCCTCAATGGTCTTCGCAATAGGCTGAATGTGAAGTCGGTGCAGAGTGAGGTGATGTTTGCCGGCAATCAATGGCTCATCGATGCGTACAATTAGCCTTCCTCTCCTTCGACTGCGTTGTCTCTTCACTTGCCACCTTTGTTTCAATGTTTTCCGAGGACGAGAAAAAAGCAAGAAAATTCCGTAAAAAGGAGCAGCATTTCATTCCATTTCATATACATTTCCATTTCATTTCGGTCAGCACCTGGAAAACCACCTGAATGGCTATCGAAAGGATCAGAATTTGCCCTAAATCGAAATGCAAATGCCTGGATCGCCGATTTTTCCATTTGCTGATCACTGGCCACAGCCGTCGCTACTGCTCCCGCCATTGCCAGGCAGCCGACTGGAAGCTCCGTAGCAAGGGCGGGCAGGGCCAAGGCCATCGCAGCTGGTTTTTTCATTTTGGACAACTATTAGATCAAGAATTTTGAAAAATCTAGTTTTGAAGTTAGTGAATAGAACGGTTTTTTCGAATTATTAGCGCAGTGAACCGATTTAAGCTTGGATTTTCAGTCGAGAATGTAGTGGATTCTGCGAATGTCGAGAATTTTCTAAACAAAAGTGTAATTTTCGCACCGCTATGCATCTTTTCAAGCAATATTTGTTTTCATTCCATGCTTCCGAAATCCCAGTGAACCCAGTTTCGTCGCGATTTTTGATTCTTATGAAAGCCTAAGCCTCCCATAAAAGCTTCCCTGCCTCCATACAGGGTGTTCACGTTAACAGGCAATGCTTGACTTTGATGATCTATTTCTCCAGCCCACAAAAAGCTAAAGAGTTGAAATTTGGTAAAAAACTACCTCCATCCCTCCTTTGTTTGTATGTAAATTTGTGGCTCAATCCGTTGAGAAGAACTTGAGAAATAGTCATTTTTGTAAGGTCACCCAAAACTGACAGTGTACTTTTTTAAAATCAAAATTTGAGGAACGATTTCTCAGCCAAATTTATGCCGTTTAGGCTCAAAATTTTAGTCAATAAAGTTCTAAGGGTCCTTAACAAACATGTAAATTTTTAGATCTATAGCTGCTTCCTGTGTCGAGAAACAGCCTCTGACGTAGAGCACATTTTTCCCGCTTCCTTTTGTTCCATAGAAGTTTCCAGCTGGGCTGAGCATAAACAATGGTAAAGGGGGAAATATTGCTCTACGTCGGAGGCTGTTTCTCAACACAGGAAGCTGCTAGAGATCTAAAAATTTCCATGTTTGTTAAGGACCCTTAGAACATTATTGTCTAAAATTTTGAGCCTAAACGGCTTATATTTGGCTAAGAAATCGTTCCTCAAATTTTGATTTTAAAAAAGTACACTGTCAGTTTTGGGTGACCTTACAAAAATGACTATTTCTCAAGTTCTTCTCAACGGATTGAGCCGCAAATTTACATACAAACAAAGGAGGGATGGAGGTAGTTTCGTACCAAATTTCAACTCTTTAGCTTTTTGTGGGCTGGAGAAATAGATCATCAAAGTCAAGCGTTGCCTGTTAACGTGAACACCCTGTAGGTGCAGCCTTGGAGCTGGAGAGGAGGGTAAAGACTGGGAGGTGGTCTTCATAAGCGAGGTGAAAGGCCTGGGCATCCGTGCCCTGCGTCCCTTCGCCCGCAACGAGCGCATCATGGTGGAGCCACTCTACTCCCTCCAGGAGTGTCGCCAGCTGCTCCAGAAAGGAGGCCAGCTAGCCCAGGAGCTCCTCAAACTGGCCCCCAAGGACTGTCCTGACATGGAAGTCAAGTACAAGGTGAACAATTCTTTGAATTTCGTGGATTTACGAATGGTGTAGGTTAAAATAATAAATGAGAATAAATATTTGGTTAAAAATAGTAAAATCCCTAAAATTAAAAAAATTATTCAAAATAGGAATAAAAGTACGGGTTAGAGAGTTTTTAAAGCATAAACATCAAGCAGACGTGTAGAATCAAAATATCATATAGTTGAAATATTCATTTGGTATTTTTCCATATACTACAGAATTACAGATAAACAGTGTGACGACGGATGGGCCGATGAAGGGTGACGGACTGGGTCTCCGCGTCTCCCGCCTCAATCACGCTTGCCGCCCCAACGCCTCCATCTTCTTCGAGAAAGCCCAGGTGGTGGAAGCAGCGACAGCTAAGCCAGTCTTTTGCTCCTAGTAACGCGACAGGAATTGGGGCAGCAGCAACTGAACGCCAATTCCTGTCCATCAGCTGGGATTACATTGTTCTAGTGGAGCCGCGAAGCTGGGGGTGATTCCAATGTTCCCTTCCTTTAACTTCCTCTTAGGCTTAGCGATTGTAGCTGGAAATGTTTCACCTGAAAAATCCCACTTGCCCGCAATTTCAAAGTGGCTTTTGTTGGAAGGGTCGAAAGGGAAGGCTTCTATGGCCATTTTCGATTCATATGAACATGTTTCATCAACTCAGCGCTATTCGCAGAGCGTGGTGGTGGTGCTGGCTGGTCGAAGCATGGCGGCCGGGGAGGAGATCTGCATCTCCTACACCCTCCACATGGAGCCCACCATCCATGACGAACTCAGCTGCCTCCACACCGCTCGACGGGTTCTCAGCTCCGTCTACGGCATCACCTGTCCACCCGACTGCCAGTGCAACGACGCCGAGCTGTGGGCCAAGGTGCTGCTTTTGCGATGCTTTTTCATTCTTAACATTTTTCTGCTCTGCGGAGACTGGTACGGGGGGAGGCCTTTTCCGTACACCTAAATTTAAAAATTTATTTCTCCTTCCCACAATTAGCTAGAGAATTGAAATTTGGTATGGAAGTAGGTCCAACCCTCCTTGGTTTACACAAAAATTTGCGAACTTGAGAAGCAGTAATTTTTGTAAGGTCACTCAAAAACCTCAACAGTAAATTTTTTTTCGCTTGATTTCTCAGTCCCATCAAATCCGATTGGGCTCATAATTTGGCACAATTTAGGGCTAAATGATCTTAAGAGGCGTTTCTCGAGAAAGTGGTGAATGGCTAAAGGAAGGTGGCCCAAAAATTTTTTTGAGCCCCCAATTTTATTGTATTTTCTGAAAAAGCATTTAATTTTGTCCTATGAGCCAAAATGGGAGCACCCAACTCGGTTTAGTTAGGCCACTATGGGTACAAATGTAAAGAGAGGTCAGCAAGAAAAGCAATTTATTAGTATTGAGGATGCTGCCCAAAAAAATATTTTTTCTCTACATATTTTCTTGCAACTACCGACTATTGCATATCAAGTTGGAGCTTTTGAGCTGATAAAGAGCGTGGTGTCATTTGTTTGGGCATTATTGCGAGTTTTTGTGTGAAAAAAAAGCTTCGGAATCATAAAGTATGTTTTTTATATTGGAGGGTTTTCAGCAAAAATCTGAAATATCTCGCCAGGACTTTATTTCCCTGCGCATGCGACACACATTTTCGGATTTCTCATGAAATTTTGACCCTAAAACATAAATAATATGCCCTGAGCAAACTGAGCCCAAAGAAATATGATGACTTTTTTCTCATACACTCCTTATTTTGCCTATGTTATAACATAGGGCTCTAAAAATAGGTTGTAAAATTGTCACTAAAAAACTTCCCATTTCTCACACACTGACTCATGCTCAAATTCCTTTTCAGATAGATTGTTTCAAACATTTCTCCAGCTACTGGTGCCAAAAGATTAGGGATATGTACTATATTGCCAACGAAAATGGCCAAAGTTTGATGACAGGTCCAAAATTCGCCTATGCTATAACATAGGCCAAAAATGACAAAAAAATTGTTGCTCTTAATTTTTCAATTTAACTGCTCAACTTCAATCTTCTGATCATTCCGCAGCTAGAAATACCATTTTTATTATGGATATACTAAAAAAATGCTCAGAAATGGTGTTTGCAATTGATGAAATTTAGACCTTATTTTTCGGTTTTTATGAATCATTTATTTTCTTTTTTTTATAATGAAACAATTCCAAAAATGGTATTTCTAGATGCGGAATGATCAGAAGATTGAAGTTGAGCAGTTAAATTGAAAAATTAAGAGCAACAATTTTTTTGTCATTTTTGGCCTATGTTATAGCATAGGCGAATTTTGGACCTGTCATCAAACTTTGGCCATTTTCGTTGGCAATATAGTACATATCCCTAATCTTTTGGCACCAGTAGCTGGAGAAATGTTTGAAACAATCTATCTGAAAAGGAATTTGAGCATGAGTCAGTGTGTGAGAAATGGGAAGTTTTTTAGTGACAATTTTACAACCTATTTTTAGAGCCCTATGTTATAACATAGGCAAAATAAGGAGTGTATGAGAAAAAAGTCATCATATTTCTTTGGGCTCAGTTTGCTCAGGGCATATTATTTATGTTTTAGGGTCAAAATTTCATGAGAAATCCGAAAATGTGTGTCGCATGCGCAGGGAAATGAAGTCCTGGCGAGATATTTCTGATTTTTGCTGAAAAACAAAAGTCTCGGAAATTAGTTTGTTTTCAAACTTATGGCTGTTGCTCAAATGCAAAACCTTAATTTACCAATCTATGGCTACTAAAACGTTCATCTAATTATAAGCTTTCAGAATCTGTGCCTACTTGCATTGTTTTTTTTAATTTGGTGGAGAAAATGCTTAAAATAAAAGTTCATTTCACTAAATCACAATTTTACAATTTACAAAATGTAAGGTTTGTTCAATTAAGCATTACGGCGTCAGTTTACAGCTTTGAGCTGTGATCTTTTGGAATCTTATATAAAATGTCTGAGGAAAATTACCTTATACTCAGTTTATAGTCGTAAAAAAATTTTTGGGCCACGATTCTCAACCCTCTCGTGAAACTGGTCTTAACCTAGATACAAATTTTTGTCCTCCTAGGTGCTTCCTATGTTGAGAAACAGCCTTTGAACTGAAACAACCCTTTTCTTTTTTCTATGATTTCATAGAATTTTCCAGCTGGACTGGCTCTAAGTCCAAACCATAGGAAAGGGGGAAACGTGTGGTGTACTCCGAAGGCTGTTCCTCACCACAGGAAGCATCTAGAGAAGTAAAAATTTATAAGTTAGTTAAGGACAGATAGTCCTAAATTGTATAAAATTTTGGACCCAATCAGCTTTGATGGGGCTGAGAAATCAAGCCTCAAAGTCAGGTGAAAAAACATCACTGTCGAGGTGTACCGATTTTTGAGTGACATTAAAGAAATGATTGTTTCTCAAGTTCTACCCAATGGTTTAAGCCGCAAATTTTTATGGGAACCAAGGAGGATTGGACCTACTTTTGTAGTAAATTTCAACTCTCTAGCTTATAGTATGATTGAGAAATAAATTTTCAAAGTTAGGTGTACGGAAAAGGCCTCCTCCCCTGTAATGTGTAGAAAATTGAATTTGAAAACAGATGAAAGACAATGTTTATTGCAAGGTGAAAAAGGCTCGGGACATGGACGCTTTGGCGCTGAAGCTCATCAAGAAGGGCAAATCGATGAAGGCGCTACGAGTGGTCAAATGGCTGCTCCAACTGCTGGAGGAAATGGAGGCAGGGGACGAAATCATTTGTGGAGTTCTCGACAAAGGCGTCGAGGTTCTTCAGCTTTCCTCACATTGATTAATTTAATCATGATATGTTTTTTTCTAAAATTTTTAAATCAGTTCGTAAATTTCGAAATATACTACTGTAATTGGTCATGGTGGATGAACGATAAATTGTTTTTTTTGAATCAAAAATTTTTCTTGTTTCATTGTTTCCCTTAACAAAAAAACTGTTCTCAGAATTTGACTAAAATTTGAGATACATATTCTTACTATCGATCAAAACCTTTGAAGTAAGTTTTCGCAGCTAGCTTCTAAACATCTTGCATTCCAATTTTTTTGTCCAGCAAAAACTCTTCAGGCGTAAACTGCCTCAAAATTGAGACAATATATGTTGCGAAATATTTTCATTCTATTTTCCATTTAGAGCTTTGTGGGTATTTTGACAGGCGGCTAAAGACAGTCCAGCAACGCTGCGGGAGGCCCAGTGCCTTCTCCGTCGCCTGGTGGCCATCACTTCGGAGCGGCTGGGCGACGAGGCCGAGTACACCCGCGACTATCGCCGAAACCTCCAGGCCCTCTGCAACGTCTCCGCCACCCTCGCGTTCGCCTTCCCATGGGCCTTTTAGGCCAATTCTCTCTGGTTGTCTTTTGGCCTCCTATTTTTGCCTGCAGCCTTTTCATCGTTGGCCAAACTTAGCTCATATGGCTTTGGTTCTCTTCCCATTTTGCATAGTTGTCTTGTTGCCTACTATTTTTTGTCTGCAACCTTCAAAGGGTTTGCCAAACTCAGCTTATTTGTCTTTCGTTTCTTTTCGAGATTTTACGGAGCAAGCGTGAGTAGAAGAGCAAAGCCTAGTGCCACTTTTCTTGTTATTGCTTATCAGCGTCGCTTATCATTATTTGGTGCTGCATTTTCGACATCAAATGCGACTTGAACAGAAATGAAATAATCACAAACAATCACATGCAAGAAAAGACCCACAAATCAGTTGCGCCAACCCTTGAAGCGAGGCGGGATATCTTTTTTGAGCAGCTCTTTTGGCCCACCTTCGAGCCACAAAATGCCGTATGCCCGCAGCAGCAGTGAGATGCCCCAACGCTGATGCTGCTCTGGTGTCCTATAATTGTCATATTGTCTTTCAAATCAGACAGATTTATTCAAATTTTTATTTGAAAAGTTTAAATTTCCCCCTTCAAAACTTTAGAAACGAAAATTTAGCTATCTTTTATCATGATTGGGAATTGCACAGTCTATGCAGGGCACCAACCAAGTGTCAGGCAGGCCGTAGAAACCGCCTTTCCTCTCATTGGACAGGCAGTCCATGGTCATCGTTTCGATCATCGCTGCTTCCCGACTACAACTCCACTCGTCTACATCGATTATGACATTCCGAATTCGAACTTTCTCAATAGCAGACCCAACTAGCAGCAATTGTGCTCCTCTGAATTACCCTCGGAAATCGATTTATGGCGGAAAGAAAATTTGACTTCAGGCTCGCCGATTGCACTAAATATTTCTAGAAAAATAAAATCTTTCTAAAAAAATTAAAAAAATATTCAAAATTATCAAAAATAATCTTCCCACTAACCTGAGTGCCTCGACGGCGAGTGAGCTGTGAAAGACGTGGAGGGAGATGACGCCACGTCCGGCGTCCCAGATCTCCTGGATACGCTGCATCTTCGACGTCAGTCGATTATCCTGTATTGCTGTATTTTTAGGCCCAAAAGCGAAAAGTTTCTACGAAAAATATTTTATGACTTGAAAAATCTAGTCGTAGCATTCTCAAGAAATATCTAAAAATATTGAAATTCTTTTTATACATTTAATGTATTGTGGAGGCCTCTATTTCGATGAAAAACTAAGTGTAGACGATGTTCAAAAAATAATCCCAAATTGAAGCAGACGAAGCAACCTTGTAGTGCTTAGCTCCGTCCATGGTGTCCACGGTTTTCTGCAGATGGCAAAAGGAACGGGTACTTTTCCCCTTGCCCACGTAGAACACCGCTTCCAGGAAGCACTCGAAATGGGCTGCATCTGCAATAAAGTGACCATATACCCAAAATTTGATTTAAAAAATTCATCAGACGAATTTCATCAGAAAAATTCATCAGATTGATCAGAAATTTTTCCCGATTTTTTGTGATAGCCTAAATGAAAAAACATATCAAGGATTAGATTGAAAGAAACTGAACCTGGAATGGGGGAAGGAGCCAGGTGAAACGGAAGGCGATCGAGTGGACGAGGATCGATCATGAGGTAGCAGAAAGCAGTGCGGGAAGGACCTTCGCGCCAGTGCGTTTTCGCCCCCTCGCCTTTGAAGAACTCTGTCATGGCTTGGTCCTGCAACCTTTCCACTATCATAAGAAGTTTCAGAATTTGAAAATTGGCAGTTTCTTTGGCACAATTTTATGATAAGTTTTTAATTAAAATTAAAAATAGTCATTCATTATTGTCTATAAATCCGGGCATTGAATCGCAACTCACAAAAGCTCGTTCCAAATGCAATCTGGAGATGAAAAGACGATGAAACCTCAGGACTTGGGAGGTACTTGATGAAAGTGTTGCTGGCCAGAGCATGCTCCAGAAAAGGACTGAAGCGATACTTGACCGGAGCTGTATCAGAGATTTCAGCTTCACTGACGCTGGATTCCTGCTCCTGCTGGTCCTGAAAAAAATTTATGACATTAATTAGTTAACTGCCAAATTATTGATTAATTGTTGATTGATTGATCAGCCTTTCTGCCTGTGAAACATTAGCCAGGGAAACATAGCCTTGTGTACAAACAAAATAGCTCAAAAGCACAAATGCTCCTGTAGTGTACCTGGGAGGCAGTAGCAGCAACTGACGATAACTGTTTAGAATCATCCGAGGGTAACGCCAAATTTGCATCCCCTTCAACTTCGTCCTACAACTTCTCTCAACGTTTATCGCTCATTTAGCCTAGACAAGAAAGTTACCTGAGGAGAGCTGAAGGACATCTGTCGAAAGGAGTCCTCCAAAGCAGGACTGCACAGGAGCACAGAATCATCCTTCGACTCCGCTGTCCTTCCTTTCTCCGGCGTCTCTAAGCTGGCATCTTTCGAAGGCTCTGGGTTCCTGCAAACCCGATTTGACAATGTTTCACTCAAGAGTCTGGTTTTAGCCGTGTTTTCAAAACGTGATTCATCATCATCTCGTATTGAAATAAAATTCCAACCTCACATTACTGAAAAGAAAAGCTCAGAGTCTGAAAATAACGAAAGTCTGAAAATTGCCATGCCACCGATTTCCAGCATATTAAAAGTTATGGAGAACCGAGCATAGCCATCAGCGAAAGCTTTCAAGCCGCTTGACCTGACGCTGCGGTCTTCACACGCCCTTGCTCCACTCTGCCTTCCTTCCTCCTCCACGGCAATCGGACGCAGGCCCAGTCGAACACTACTCTCCTCCTCCTCTTCTGAAGGGTACTAGGTTGAGGATTGGACCAGAAAAGCTGACACTACCACTGGGCTCCAGGAGGAGGGCCTTGCGACAGCGTTTGCGACTGGAAGGCTGGGCGGAGGAGGACTCCTGACGCGCAGGGGTGGAGGCGGAGAGGAGGCTGGAGTCGAAGCCCAGGCCTGCCTCCCACTCTTCCAGCAGCCTGCCATCCCAGGCCAGTGTCGGATTCAGAAATTCAGTATTTTCACAAAATACAGAATTCTAAAATACAGTTGTAATTTAATTTTATATAAAATTGGGCCGATTTTGATTTTTTTATTTTCCATAAGAAATCCACGAAAGCAGACACATTGTCCCAGACTGCAGATGGCATTTCTATTTCTGTGATCTAACGCTGCAATTTGACCAAGGAAAGGCTGCTCAAAGCAGTCTAGAAAAAGTTCGATTTAAATATATACATCCACTAGAGCATTATTCAAATACCCACTACATATTTAGAGCCCTTTTCAGACCTACAGAGACTCAGGAACCCTCCAGGTATTTGCCGCAAAATGCCCGTTTTTTAAATGTGTCTCACCGTCACTTTATCTAACCTTCGAGAATAAAGTACCTGATAAATGATCAATACACTTTGCACTCTCTCATTGATAAGGCCGTGATCTCATTTTTGGGGGCATAAATGTTCGAAACATCCGCTGAAATCGTTAATCGACTTCAGATTCTTTAGATAACTTCGATGCCTCTCCAGAAAGCCATGAAAGCTGACTCACCGAAGACAGTCCTGATGTGCCAGATCGGCCGGGCGTCGACCATCATCGTCCAGACGCTCCGGGTCCCCGCCGTGCTGCAGGAGCAGCAGCAGAGCACCCGCCCGACCAGCAGCTGCCGCCACATGCATCGGTGTCCGGCCTCGCCCATCCACCCCGTTCGCGTCTCAATCAGCCAACACCTGCTTTGACCATTCACTCTATGGCTGGATTCTATTTTCAATCCCAGCTCTAATGACTCTGGATGAGGCTGTCCTCCTACAAATGGAGCAATGCTTGGCTGGGTTGGTTTTGGCGAGCTAGCTCCATAGGGACAATATTTTGGATCAATAAAAAGTTGAATTGGACTATAGTACCGAAATACCTACCTTTTAGAAGCATTTGTTATCAACCGCCAACCGTGTATTGAAAATGGACTATAAAATGGGAAAGATACCAGCGCCTTGGGTGAGGATGAATGCGAGATCCTCCTCTGCACCCGCCCTGGCCTTCCCGGCCAACATGTGCACCGCTGTCGTCATCTCAGCATTCAATTTCGGCTTCCAACTGACAGCTAATGCTTAGCCTATTGGCTGTTGAGAAGACCACCTGGTGTGTCAGGTGCTAGGTATGGATTGTGTATGCTATCTGGGAGTTGTGTATGAAAAAAGCATCGGCATTTGATCTTATCATATCTTAACATCTGAATCTGGTCACATTGCAATAGATTTATCCAATGTTCTGATCATTGATATATTTTCCCCCGATTTTCCAACAGATCAATCCACCATGTTCCTATCATCGATGTATTCTCCCCCCATTTTCGCTGGTGATAATTTTGTAGTATTTTGTAATTTTGTAATGTGTAATAGCGATTTTCAATTGGTTTCACTGATCTACTCGTTTCGACAATGCTTTGCATTTGTAGCTGGAAGAAAGTATCATGTATTTTCCAGCAGTATGATCATATCATTATCCACATGACACCGAAAGGCTCCAATAGCATCTCACCCATAAAAACCATAAATATGACAGCATGAAAGCACATCAATAGAACCAGGGCACCTCGCAGTTGACTCCATGTATAGCCCAGGTGGGCTTTTTTCGAGTCACTACTCTCGCACCTGTGTTTTTTCGCGTACTTTGCCTGTTCAAATCCATCAAAAATAAAAACCAATAGTTGCAGTTCTAAGATAGCGTAAACTTTGAGAAACGGCAGTGCAGTTCTGGTGAATTGGACAGCCCAATCGGCACGTCTTCTCAGGGCAGCGCCGGCGTTGCCAGGGAACAGGAAGGAGTCCACAGAGGGCGGCGAGCGATAGTCCAGGCCTCAAGCACTCACCAGGGATGGGCAAGGAGTGGGCTCCATTTTGTGGGGTAAATTCTATTGAAATATTTTTTTAGCAACAGAAGGTGATTTGGCGAAAATATTTGAAACAGATGGATGTGATGTATCCGAAGCTAGTTTTGGACTATCAAAAACTGATATTGCGACAATTTGCTCAATCAGCTGGCCATATAAGGCATGGCCAAACTTGTCACCGCTAAATTTGGGAACCAATTAAAGAAAATGCTAAGCAAAAAATAAAATCAATTAATTTAAAATTAATGCAATGAATGACCTCGCAGAGGATGCAGGCAGTCGGCGGCAGGACATTGGTGCTCCAGTGAATAGTGGTCGATGAATGCAATGTAGGCGCTGTTCTCTGCCAGGGCTGAGCAGAGGGCGGGCATTGGCTGGATGCGTTTGGGCGGCTGCTGCTTTAGTGCCAGAGCTAAAGGGGCCAATTCCGCCGTGCTTTGAATGACTTTGAAGTTGTAGTCGTTCCTCAATTTTCTGCTCATTATGGATGCTGCATCGTTTTTTTTAGTTTCCAAAAAGCGCTATTTCTTAGAATTAATATTAAAGGTGCTAATTGAGCGGCTTTGAAATTGTAGTTAGTTCAATATTTTCACTTCATTTTATCTCGGTGCTGAACTTTTTTCAGTCTCCCAAGAGCAGCAGAATTTTATTTTTTTTCTTCAAATTAGGCAGAAACAAAATTTCACATAATTTAAAAAATAGAACTAGAAAATTATTTTGACTCTAAATTTTTCTTTAACAAAAATTTTTGACAAATTTTTTGCAACTAGGGTCCCATGATAGACAGAATTAGGCGACAAATGAACGGAAGGGTGTAGATGAAGGTCCAAGTGCCGGCTTCTATTTGCTGAGCAAGGTGTGGAATGGAGGTAAATAGTGGAGGCGGGGGTGGAGGTTGAATCCTGGCCGCTGCTAGGTTGGCCTTGTACAGCTTCAGAAGTGCCGAACAGAACGGCAGGTAAACGGCCAACAGTTTCTTCAACCCAGTCATCATTGGCCCAGGTACGGTTGTACTGGAGCTTGTACCTGAAAACCCATCGGTAGATCTATCAACTTCTTTGGTGATCATTAAATGCGATTATTCTCAAATGAAGGATAGATATACCTTTTCCGAAATACAATCTGATTTTCGTTATGCTGAACGGCTAAAACCGCTCGCACATATTTTTTGAATAAAAATGTTTTTAAAAGTTTTTAAAAAGCTAGTGTCAAATTCGGCTAACCTTTCTGTCAGCTCGCGAAACAATAGGCAGAAGTAAATTGAAGAGCAGTCCAACCAGCGCTGCCATTGCCCAAAGCCTGGCAGAGAATGGTCGGAGAACAGCCTGAATAGATGGGAGAAGTCCCTCTGAGTGGACATCCAGAGCCACTGCAATCCGCCATTGCCATCTGCATTTCTATTCTTTCAAACTATTCTTCAAAGACTCATACCGGGGGGGTTGACCGAAGTCTTCGTCCAATTTATGTATATTTATTATACTAAAATGGACGAAGACTTCGACCCCCAGGAAAAATTTCATTTTAACTCGCCGATTTCGCTTTAAATCGCCCTAATTTAATTTTGACACATTTGACGCCCTGTCTTTCTGCCCATTTTAGAAGCATTAGACTCCAACTTTCTGAAATAAAACATAAATATTGCTAAATAAATATTAAATATTATTAATAAGGCATAAATAAGAAATATAAAACTGCGAGAGACGTAGAAATCGGCGCTGTGCCAGGCAAAGGGCTGGCTGAACTGGAAGAATTGTCGACGAGGTTCTGTCTGCACAGCCACATCGAATAGGCTCGCCCATTGACCGCTGGCAAACTGGGCCGCTCCTCTTAGGGCCACTTTTTCATCCAGCTCCGTCTCAATCAGCCTTTTCCAGATTGTAGGATTGGCGGACAATATTTTTGACGATAATATCGAAATCTTTCTTTTTCTCTACTGCTAACATAGTTTTGACGATTTTTTGAAAAAGCCTAAGCTCAGTAAATCGGTAGATCAGTCGGAAGGTTCGCTAACGCTGGTGAAATTGGTCAGCGCTGGAACGGGAACCAGACGAGGCCTGGGGAAAACTGCTTGGAAGTAGAGTTGGTAGGCTTGAAGAAGATGGTCTGGACAATCGGCGGCTATTTGACCATCAGCCTGTTGCATATTCGACGCTCCGAGACAAGCTTGGACAAGAATGCACTTACCAGACAGTCGGTGCGATCGTAGTAGGGGATTATTTGCGACATTTTTCGCCACTGGTTGACGAAGAGCACTCAAATCTGAAAAAAAATTGGGCTAAATTGCTGAGTTCATGTTGCGTAATTCTGAAGTTTTTTTAAGTAAAATACACAAGTTTCCTAGGAATATCTCAGATGTAACCAAGGAAGTACATAAATAAAATGGTAGAAGCTTGCACTTTACTAAATTTTTTCGAAAAATTTTTCGCGCTTATGAATATGTATTTTTTGGTACAGGTACTGCACTATGCGTTAAAGGTAGCTTTTAATCTCCAAAAATATAAAAAAAGTTTTTCTGCATGGCAACAGAAAACTACATTTAGACACTAAGTTAAACATTGAGCCGTAGTTTGTTGACAGAGTTTCTGATCGTAACCGAAAACCGTTGCAAAACCCCGGCAAAATAGCAAGAAAAGTTCCAGAGTACCTTAAGGTTTTGATCGATGAAAATACTTACTTTAATTGGCTCTTTAGTATTTGCCCATAAACTTATTAATATAAGTGATGATTTACCACTGGTACTTGCTCACAGAAATTGTAAATATTTGAGGCAGTTATTTGCAGGCATGATAGTCTTTTTTCGAAAGCAATTCTGTTTATTATGAAACCTTTTGGGAAATCTCTTGTGCAGATGATGCAACAAAGAACACCAAGGAAATATGGTTTACAATTTAATGCGACTTACAATTTTCTTGACTTATGAGGAGTTTCGTAGTGGAACACAGAATATCAACACGAGAAAAAGAATCAAATTAAGATGCTGTTCTTCGACAAAATTTCTAAACTTTTTCTCCCACATATGTTGATACATTCTTCGTTCCTTAGCTAGCAAGGACCAAACTAGCATTATCGAGTTAAAGCGAATTTTAAGATAAGGAGGACATTGATGCTAAATGTAATTATGAACTAAATTCAAGCAATACCGGCGCCTTGGTCCTAAGTCGATTTTGCATAAAATATTCTTTTTAATAAGCTTAAAATGGGCATGTTAATTGGTAGTTTCTTTGCTAGATTTAGGCACATAACTATTAACATATCTATTAACACATATCTATTTATTAACAACATTATTAACAATTTATAAACAAGAAACAATATGCGGCAAAAAATTATTTTTTTTGGCACGCTGCTTTTGCTTTCTGGAGAAGGGAAGGGAAGATAGAGTGTGCCATTAAGAGGATCAAATATACATGAATATTGCCAACTTAATGTGATGGATGGTTCTGGTTGAGCGGCTACTTAATTTCCCTTTTGTTGGTTTAGGTCAATCTTGGTTCTTAGGAAGGGTAAGTAGACGCTGAGTTTCTTCAGGTTAATCTTAATGCTAGTTAAGTTTACCAACAAAATAAATTAGAACTGCTCCAATATGGGGCGCATTGTTCAGCTTTGCTTTTGGAGGGAACGAATGGATGCTTTATCGTCTAAATTGATTCTTCGATTAAATATCAATTAAATATCATACGTCCAGTTTTTCCGAAAGATTTCAATTGCTCATGTTTTGTTCGTTTCAATATTTATAAAAAGCGTTTGAAAAAGTTTATTCGAATTAGTCCAATTTGAAGAAAGTGCAGCAATTATTTTTTTCAGAGCTGTAACACCGTTTTTGAAACCACTTATTTTAATTCTAGGCCCAATTACTATCCCATGCTTCCTTTGACAGGAAAAGCTCAATTTTCAAAAAAAGATTTTCTTTTAAAATTTAGGTTTGTTAGCTCTATCAATTCGGCAATTTGTAATTATAAAATGTGCACCCAAGGCCGCAGGATATTCAATTGCAGAACTTTTTAGTAGGTCTTAATTTTTCTGATTAGGTCCGGTTAAGTCCCTGGGCGGTTTCCCCATCCCCATCAACTGGCCTCTTAAAATAGTGACCTAGGCTGTCTGTCTGCTTTGATGCATCGGTAATGTGCCGGTCGCTGCCTCCTGACCCTGAAATTAGTTCACCTTCCCATGAAGAGGATGGGAAGACACCTGCTCATAACACCTGTTTTGCGAGTCAGAAGTGGAGTGACTAATAATTGTAGTGAATTTACGTTCAACTTTTCTTTTCTCAGTCTGTCTCGTTTATCCACAAAAGTAGCTTTTAATGTTTCATAAAGGCCGGTTTGTGACAATGGCTGAAAAAAATTTAGTTTTGATTTTATATTTGAAAAATGGGTATGCGAAACCAATTGAGCAGTGCCTAAATAATTGAGCCGTTTTAGGCATTAAAATATTTATTGTTGGCAGCAAATTGATTCTTCCGCTCGTCGTATACAACAAAATTAAATAAGCAAGTTGATTATTTACGGACAAAATTCAGATTTAATTCTTTTATCGCCCTGAATCATATTTATCGTTAGGTTACTAACAAATAATCGAATTTTGCTTCTATCTCATCGATAAACCACAGCATCAATCGTTTTTGCCAACGTTTGTTGCTTTGTAATCCGCTGCCGCATGCCTGAACCATTTGAAGGTTTTTGTTTTCATTTTGATGATAACCGCAGGAGGCAAATTAAAAAACAGGTTTGGTTGCCGGTAAAATTAAGCCTTGGAGGCGATCCGGCCGGACTTGTTTCCAAGTCGTGTTCAGAGTATTTACCGAGCAAATGGAAACCAAGTTTATGATTGCAAAGAAAATTTAGCAGATTGCAAATTTGGGGCTTATTTTTGTGCTTTTGCTCGATTGAGTTTGGTTCTTAAGTGTTGGCACCAATTCCACGGGAAGCGCAGCATTATTCAAGAATTCGATTATTGGTAACACTATTGACCTTTAAAAACTTCGAAATGGTGCCTTGTTCAATCGAACTATGCTCGAAGAGCAGTTTCTATCGTGAATTTTTTTGGTGCGCTGCTATTTTATCCCTACTTTGCTTCACTTTGTTGAAGTTTATAGTTCAAACTTGCTTAAGGATATTCTAGGCAAAAAATTGTTCCTTTAATGTCTAAAAATGCTTTGCATTTGGGCAATGCGTGAAATATGTTTAGGGAGTCGAAATAGGCAAAAAAGACCCATTTA
This sequence comes from Ptycholaimellus sp. GST1_10, assembly GCA_030248095.1. NCBI lineage: Eukaryota > Metazoa > Nematoda > Chromadorea > Chromadorida > Chromadoridae > Ptycholaimellus > Ptycholaimellus sp. GST1_10. Next base: position 4,237 of record JASANA010011042.1, on the reverse strand, counting down.
GGTGCTAGTAGGTTAATTTAAAAGACTGCCTTAATTATTTTACCGAACGTTGTTTCTTGCGTTCATTCAATAAGGCAAATGGCCTTTGGAAAATACGGTTGGCGCAGGGCCAAAATTAAATCTAACACATCTATCTTCGTAAAATTCATAATGCGGGCCAGAACGTTCCCGGACTTTCCGGGAAAATACCTTCTTTTCCAATCAATCTAGTTAGTCGGGCACATGCCCACCAGGAGTAGGGTCTTGTCCCCTACCAGGAACATAAAGTAGGCCCAAGTTCCCAATGTCTCAGCCTTGACATACTCTGGCAGAAAAAAGTACCCACAAAAAAGTGCTATTTTTGGAAAAGTGCGAGAGCGTTTTGGAGGGTTTATAATGACCTTGCGAATTTTTCATTCAGTTACGCAACGCAATCATCCAGAACACTCAGCTATACAGAACGGAGTTTTTTTTAAAACACCGCCTTTTTTCGAGTCTTTAGTCATCGATTAACACGGATATCTGATGCCTGTTGGCTTTCAGTTTTCCTGATGGCAGTAGATTGAAAAAGAAAATTAGAACCTGCTAAGGGTGACTCAACTTTTAGAAGCGTGCCAGCAAAAAAAAGCATCATTTACTTTGTAAAGTGCTACTTGCAATAATGAATGTCCGCAAGATCTGGGGCATGCAGTTCGTGATGGCCCCTTAGCTTTTTTTAACAGGCCCTCTGGCCCAAGCCTATGTCACGGCTCACAATTCAAGTTTTGGTTCGCAGTTGTGTTTAAACATAACTCTGCAAAAAAACTTTGGTAGCTGCTAATTTTGTTCGCTCCCTTCGAGTTCTTAGCCTTGTATTCGAATGAGTAACTTGAGTGCTCGACTCAAATGATAAGTTTTTTGGGTTGTTTGGGTGCTGTCATTTTCCCAGAGAGGCAGAAGGGCTTCTCTTTTCACAAAAAACTTTGCGCTCGCACGTATTATTTGCTGTTTAAGCTTTAGAAGGTGGGGGTAAGATTATCTTATTTCTTTAACGCATCAGATCCATAGCCAAAGAAGATTTGCTGACAGTGTTTTAAGCTGATATCTTATCAGCTTAATGACATTTCTTAGGCATCCGGGTGTTGTTTAGTTTCCATCAGAAAGTAAAAGGATAAGCATCCAGTAGATTATTTTACCTTTTTGCATCAATTTTGACAAATTAACAGTCAATACGAAAGTGCGACATATTGCAGAAACGCAATTTCGCATGGACAATGTGCCATTGCTGGTGATTGTGGCCTTGGGATTGCCTCTCACAATCTTTGCCGTCGTCGGCAATGGGCTCACGATTTTCGTCTACCTCAAGTTGGTGGAGCGAACACCCGCATATTTTTTCATCAATTTCACTAGCTTTCATTTTTACAGACGAGGCGTTATTAGATAAAAAGGGGGAAGACATATGCAAAAAGTGGCTCATATTCTCATATTCAGTGGCTCATATACCTTAGAAGCTTGATAACTTCGACGCATTCTAATTGCGGTCGCTGAATCTCAACTGTTCACAAGAAAATTATGCTAAAAATATATATAAAGGTCTAAAGATCTCGTCTAAAGATTTTGCCGCAATTGAAGGCAAATTTGTTGGCTGCAGGAGCAGGACGCTGAACCCCAGGGTTCGCAGCTATCGCCTTATGGTGGCCTGGAGTGATCTGCTGACTCCGCTGCTTTGCAACTGGATGTACCTCTACAGCTCTGCTCTGGGCACCTGGGAGTTTGGCCAGCTCGGTTGCCTTCCGCAGCTATCGCCTGCTGGTGGCCTGGAGCGATCCTGCTTACTCCGCTGCTCTGCAACTGGATGTACCTCTACAGCTCTGCTCTGGGCACCTGGGAGTTTGGCCAGCTCGGTTGCCTTCCATGTTCGCAGCTATCGCCTGCTGGTGGCCTGGAGCGATCTGCTACTCCGCTGCTCTGCAACTGGATGTACCTCAACAGCTCTGCTCTGGCCACCTGGAAAAGTTTGGCCAGCTCGGTTGTCTTCCATGTTTGCAGCTATTGCCTGCTGGTGGCCTGGAGCGATCTGCTGACTCCGCTGCTCTGCAACTGGATGTACCTCTACAGCTCTGCTCTGGGCACCTGGGAGTTTGGCCAGCTCGGTTGCCTTCCATGTTCGCAGCTATCGCCTGCTGGTGGCCTGGAGCGATCTGCTGACTCCGCTGCTCTGCAACTGGATGTACCTCTACAGCTCTGCTCTGGGCACCTGGGAGTTTGGCCAGCTCGGTTGCCTTCCATGTTCGCAGCTATCGCCTGCTGGTGGCCTGGAGCGATCTGCTGACTCCGCTGCTCTGCAACTGGATGTACCTCTACAGCTCTGCTCTGGGCACCTGGGAGTTTGGCCAGCTCGGTTGCCTTCCATGTTCGCAGCTATCGCCTGCTGGTGGCCTGGAGCGATCTGCTGACTCCGCTGCTCTGCAACTGGATGTACCTCTACAGCTCTGCTCTGGGCACCTGGGAGTTTGGCCAGCTCGGTTGCCTTCCATGTTCGCAGCTATCGCCTGCTGGTGGCCTGGAGCGATCTGCTGACTCCGCTGCTCTGCAACTGGATGTACCTCTACAGCTCTGCTCTGGGCACCTGGGAGTTTGGCCAGCTCGGTTGCCTTCCATGTTCGCAGCTATCGCCTGCTGGTGGCCTGGAGCGATCTGCTGACTCCGCTGCTCTGCAACTGGATGTACCTCTACAGCTCTGCTCTGGGCACCTGGGAGTTTGGCCAGCTCGGTTGCCTTCCATGTTCGCAGCTATCGCCTGCTGGTGGCCTGGAGTGATCTGCTTACTCCGCTGCTCTGCAACTGGATGCACCTCTACAGCTCTGCTCGGGCACCTGGGAGTTTGGCCAGCTCGGTTGCCTTCCATGTTCGCAGCTATCGCCTGCTGGTGGCCTGGAGCGATCTGCTGACTCCGCTGCAGCTCCGCTCTGGGCACCTGGGAGGGCTTGCTATGTTCGCTTTTGAGCTATCGGCCGCTGGTGGCCTGGAGACGATCTGTGCTCCCCCGCTCTGCAACTGGATGTACCTCTACAGCTCTGCTCTGGGCACCTGGGAGTTTGGCCAGCTCGGTTGCCTTCCATGTTCGCAGCTATCGCCTGCTGGTGGCCTGGAGCGATCTGCTGACTCCGCTGCTCTGCAACTGGATGTACCTCTACAGCTCTGCTCTGGGCACCTGGGAGTTTGGCCAGCTCGGTTGCCTTCCATGTTCGCAGCTATCGCCTGCTGGTGGCCTGGAGCGATCTGCTGACTCCGCTGCTCTGCAACTGGATGTACCTCTACAGCTCTGCTCTGGGCAACATGGGAGTTTGGCCAGCTCGGTTGCCTTCCATGTTCGCAGCTATCGCCTGCTGGTGGCCTGGAGCGATCTGCTGACTCCGCTGCTCTGCAACTGGATGTACCTCTACAGCTCTGCTCTGGGCACCTGGGAGTTTGGCCAGCTCGCTTGCCTTCCATGTTTGCAGCTATCGCCTGCTGGTGGCCTGGAGCGATCTGCTGACTCCGCTGCTCTGCAACTGGATGTACCTCTACAGCTCTGCTCTGGGCACCTGGGAGTTTGGCCAGCTCGGTTGCCTTCCATGTTCGCAGCTATCGCCTGCTGGTGGCCTGGAGCGATCTGCTGACTCCGCCGCTCTGCAACTGGATGTACCTCTACAGCTCTGGTCTGGGCACCTGGGAGTTTGGCCAGCTCGGTTGCCTTCCACGTTCGCAGCTATCGCCTGCTGGTGGCCTGGAGCGATCTGCTGACTCCGCTGGTCTGCAACTGCGATGTACCCCTACAGCTCTGCTCTGGGCACCGGGGAGCTCGGCCAGCTCGGTTGCCTACCCTCTTCGCAGCTATCGCCTGCTGGTGGCCTGGAGCGATCTGCTGTCACCGCTGCTCGTCTACTGGACGGACCTGTCCACCTCCGATCTGGGCACCTGGGAGTGTGGCCACCTGGGTTGCCTACCACGTTCGAAGCACTCGCCCCCTCGTGGCCGGGAGTCCTATCCTGACTCCGCTGCTCTGCAACTGGATGTACCTCTACAGAACTGCTCTGGGCACCTCGGAGTTTGCACAGATCGTATGCCGTCCAGGTTCGCAGCTATCGCCTGCTGGTGGCCTGGAGCGATCTGCTGACTCCGCTGCTCTGCACCTGGATGTACCTCTACAGCTCCTGCTTGGGCACCTGGGAGTTTGGCCAGCTCGGTTGCCTTCACGTTCGCAGCTATCGCCTGCTGGCCGCCTGGAGCGATCTGC
>JASANA010011041.1:0-12283 GCA_030248095.1 Ptycholaimellus sp. GST1_10 | reverse complement strand
TTGTCAGTGATGGAGGCTTCCTCCCAGGTCATGGCACCCTTGAGAATGACACCAAACTCCGAGAAGTGGGTGCTGAGGAGGGTGGTGACAGCCTTGGCTGGAATGCTGGGCTCGATCACCTTGTTGCAGGCGTTGAGGCCAATGAGGAGGTTGACATTGCTCATCTCCACCTTAACTGGGGGCAGGTTGCGGATGTCCTCGTCTGCTGCCCCAATGGCCTTGTGGATGGCAGGGCTGAGCTGGAATCCGCCCTAGGTGATGGCGGGGCAGATGACCTTGGCCGCATAGGCCCTGAGAATGAGGCGCCAGCCGGTGGGAGCCACCAGGTCCAGCAGGACTGGGTGCGCTTGGATGGTCCGGGCCGCCGATGCCCCCACGTACGCCACCTTGACTGAGACGGGTGGGTAGAGGCGGAGGTGGAGGTGGAGGTGGAGGCGCTGATCCAGCTGTTGCTGCAGCCGGAGTCCAGAAGGGCTTGGGTGTCCTCTTGGGGCCACCCTCAATTCTTGGCCAGCTGAGGCTGGAAGGTGATGAGGATGGATTGGGATTCGCTGGGGACCTCACCGATGGCGGCGGCGCTGTTGCTGGCATCCGTGGGACAGGGCTTCCGCTTCATTACCTCTGGGGCACCCTCGGTGTCATAGAGGGCGGTGTGGTGATGCTTGCTGCATTTCCGGCAGTCCTTCTTCATCTTGCAGTCGGCCTTGGTGTGGTTACTGGTGAGTCAGTTGTGGCAGAGCTTCAGCTCCTTGCTTTGCGCCTGCTGAGCTTTGAGTGTTGCATACTTGGAGCACGTGACTGGCCTGTGGCCGGAGCCACTGCAGAAGGCGCAGGCTGGCCGCATCCATCCCGATGAGCGGGCAGTTCTACCCGGCCTGGGCTTGGACTGAGCCCCTGACTGGCCCGCGGCAGAAGCCTTTGCCAGTGCTGCTGTGGATAGGGTGGTGCTGTGCTGCACTTCTAGCTCCTTGCCGGTATGCCTCAGCATGTTGACCTTGGCGCAGAACTCGTCGATCAGGTCCCGGACCTCTGCACTGGTGGAAGGCGCTGGCGGATTTTCTGCCTCTGAATGTCCCTAGCAAGGCCATGGGGAACCTTTCTGAAGACCACGTGGCTGTGACCATCGATGGCCTGCTCAGAGGCATCAGCGGCAACCAGGCTGTCGCAGATGCTGGTGAGGTGGTTGGCGAGTTTCTCGAGGCTGGAGACGTCGCCCTCGGAGGCGGCGCTGGTGCTGCTGAGATTGGTGAAGAGCTTGGCCATGATGAGGTCCGGCTGGTCGTAGTTGTCATCCAGCATGTGGACGGTGACAGTGAAGGCATCTCTGGCGTTCGGGTCGATCATCTCGATCTTGGCCTGTGCCTTGCCCTTCAGGGATCCGAGGAGGTGGTAGTACTTGTCATGCTCCGACATCGTCCCCTCCACCAGCAGTGCCTGACTCCAGTTTAGGTGGCAGGGGTGTTTACTGATCTCAGCGCTGTCAAACTCCTTGCCCGATGTGCTTGACCTTTGGGAGGGCGGTTGAGGCGCTGTTGCAGGAATACAAAGAGAAGCAAAGGAAATGGAAGAGAAATGAAGAGTATCCAGTGCTACAGCAGAAGAGAAATGAGAATACAAAGAGAAGCGAAGGAAAGGGAAAAGAAATGGAGAGTATCCAGTGCTGCAGCGGAAGAGAAATGAGAATACAAAGAGAAGCGAAGGAAATGGAAGAGAAATGAAGCGTATCCAGTGCAGCAATGGAATAGAAATGAGAATACAAAGAGAAGCAAAGGAAATGGAAGAGACATGAAGAGTATCCAGTGCAGCAACGGAAGAGAAATGAGGGTACAGAGAGAAGCAAAGGAAATGGAAGAGACATGAAGAGTATCCAGTGCAGCAACGGAAGAGAAATGAGAGTACAGAGAGAAGCAAAGGAAATATAACAGAAATGGAGAAAATGAGAGTACAAAGAGAAGCAAAGGAAATGGGAGAGAAATGGAGTTTTTGAGACAGTTTTGTGGCCACACATATGGTAACAAGAGAACAAGTATGGTAACCAGTACTGCCCGCCAGCGATCCCTACACTAGGACTATAGTGCATAGCAAGCCATGCTGGCTATCTATGCTGCCATGCTGCTTATTCCCCATTCCCTCCGCAGAGGGCCTCACAATACGCATCACCCCACCTGTCCCCCCTTCGCTGCTACTTGCCTCTGGGAGGCCTCCTCAAGAGAGATACCCAGCTTTGACGAAAGATCTCAAAATGTCTAATGAAGTATAGCTGCCACACAAAAGATGAAAGGACTGAGTACAATAGAATAAAAACAATTGGGAAATTGCATAAAAACTAGCCCTCCTACATCACCCACAGCCACCCCCAGCCCTATTGCCCCACTTCTTGGCCCAGCTGTATGGCCCGCCCCTGTGCCACCTTCCATCTGGGCAGCTAGTGATCCAGGGTGAGACGGACTGGAGATGCCAGGAACACCCGCTAGAGCAGATGCTGAAGCAATCAAGGAAGGAGGATGAGAAGACACACCTACCACCTGATTCTCATCCCAATTGGAGTCAGTCACCTCAGCATCAGCAGGCCCACCAGTGCCTACTGTTGGGGAACGAGGAGATGGACTAGGATAAACAGCCAGATCACCCAGCAGAGCCCTGAGCACAAGCTTTCCAGAGCTATTACAGTTGCTGCAATCTTCAGAGCCCACATCACTATCCGTGTAGCCCGCCCCTACCCCCACATCAGCAACCTCAGCACCAACCAACCAGCAGCTGCTCAGTCTCCAGCGCATCGGCCAGATAGGCAGGCAGAGGAGACTCATTTGAACTAGCCAGATTCGCCAGCTCCAGGCCCTCCACCAACTGGGGCACCAACATTTCTGTAGAGAGAGGACTGCCTACACCTGGTCGGGCACTGGAGTGGGAGGATATGCTTCCCCCGTAGTTTGCCACCAGAGCAGGCCGAGGAAGAGGCAGTCAGAGAGGGTGGAGTAGAAATGGCAGTAGCACTTTGAGTGTAGAAGATGCTGGCCAGAGGCGCCTGTAGAGCGTGGAAAGATTCCCCCACACTGAGGGAGTCAGTGGACAGAAAAACCAACCACCTCAACACCATCAGAGCTAAAGGAGCTGCTAGGATGCAAGGCAACTACCAGAAGTCCTCAAAGTCCCAACAACACATTAGGTAGCAAAATAATTGGAGTGAATTCATTCTTGCCCTGCCTTCATGGATATTCATAATCATTCCTTACCCAGTCTGTTATGTGAGCATTCTTCAGCCCTGCCCTCATGGACAGAAAACAATGGATTATGATGTTTGACGATGACGATGACAAAATCAAACCTCAAATTAAAATCCTGCTTGAAGATGGATGCTGCCTCTTCCAAGCCTCTAGAGAAAGAACAACAATCAGCTAAGCCACAGCCACATTCACAACAACAGCATGCTGACATGGAGCCAGAAGCATCCAGCTGCAACGGAAGCACATCCTTCCCCACAGACGCTGAATACTTGGCTCCAGCTCATTACTGCTGTTAGGGGCGCCTCATCATTGGCGGCAGCAGTAGAATCAGTTGCAGTGGCCCACAGCGGAGAACCCCCATTCACACTAGACTCAGCAGCCTTTCATTCCCACAATTCACACTGCATGTTGCAGAAGAAGGGCACCAGCCAGAGTGCCTGCAAAAAGCCAGCATGCCGCCTGAGGATCCAGAAAGCATAACAACAGCCCCCAAAAAGCAGAACAGCCCTCAGATTCAGCCTACTAAATCCACCAGAGCTGGCCATTGGAGATGTAGGGACATTCTGCTCACCGAGTCCCAGGACACAAATTCCTCCTCCACACCCTCACCCCCAACAGCAGACTGCCTGGGGGCAACAAAAAAAGGCAAAGGAGCAGTCAGAGGAGGAACAAGCGGTAGCTCCAAAATCAAAGCCACCAATATACATTCCTTAGCAATGGGAGGATTCTCCAGCCTAAGTGGTGGAAATGCTGGGAACCCCACCTACCTGCCATCCAGACCCTGCCATTTTCTGCAGTACTACTGAGAGGTAGAACAGGGAGAGGGAACAGTTTGCTAGAACTATTGCTGGACCATATCCTGCTCTGAATGCAGCTGGCTGCACCTGCTCATCCATCCTAGCTGAAGAAACAGGCCTCCTCGCAGGACTCCAGAAAGCAGCAGCTGACCCCTCCTGCAAACCCAACAACCCACTGGCCATCTACGCCCTCTTCGATTCTAGAGCACATGTTACAGAAACAGGATGCCCTGCTTGACCAGACCTCCACTGCAGCCAGAGACACTCTCCTCCTCCTCGCCTCCCAAGGCCACCGAGTCCAAGTGGTCTGGATTCCCGGCCATGCTAGGATAGAAGGAAACGAAGAGGCAGGCTTTCTGGCCACCACTAGCCCCCTTTGCCAGCCTCCACAAACGCACACCGCTCTCTCAACTGCCTACTCCCAGCTCAAAGCCTGGGCCCAGAGTCAAGCGCTCAACCGCTACCTCACCTCCTCTGCCCCCAACAGCACCCACTGCCTAGCCTCCGAGGACCGCATCGCCCTAGCTTGGTCAGGCCTTGCCCGCTCAGAAGCCACTGCCTTTCACCAGCTCCGAGTCCCCTACCTCAACTCCACCAAAGCCAGATGGAACAGAGCTGACTCCCCGACCTGCACTGCCTGCAACCTCCAGCACGCAGAGGACTCCGCCCATTTTCTCCTCATCTGCCCTGTACACGAAGCTGCAGGCAGTGCAGCCCTCCCTCTCCCAGCCTACCCTCGCCTGCCTCTCCACCCACCCCCTCCAAGTCGTCGATTTCATCAGAAGAACATCTCACCTCCAGTGAGGCCATATCTGTGGATGGCCCGGGAACTGCCAGCCAGCCAGCCAGATGGACAATCATCTGCTTCGCAATACTGCTCACGACTTTTCCCCACTGGTCCCTACTGGATAAACATTTTGAGCCATATTATTTGTTGTTATTTAAGTGCATTGATGAAAATGATCTTACATTAATCTAGTAAAGTACAATGTTTTATATGTGCATATTTGCAATCATTACTCATATCTACTTATCATTATCAGTATCAGCAGGGCAAAAGTTCAAAAGTAGCCCCAACCACAAATTTCCATTAGATATGCGAGGTCTTTGTCTATTCATTTTGCAAATGTATATGATCCAGAATTGTGTTCAGTCCATTATCCAGCCAGCAAAATTATCCGTTATAAAATTTATAATTTATTAGGTTGTCTGCAAATTTACTGGCAATAAATTATAAATAACAATAAATGATTGCTACGAAATAGCTGATGAAGGTACATGGAGACGAGGTAATGAAAAATATCAAACCCTCATAAAACAAATCTTCTTAAATCCATTGGAAACAAATAAGGGAAAAGGGAAAGCTAAAATAACCACACTCAAAGCATACAACTACAAGAGGTACTTAGAATACATGAGCCTCCAGAAAAGTGCTGGTCTTCCAGGTAGTGCATACATAATGCCCAAAACACACAAGTTCAAGGAACCCCCCAAGAACAACAATGAAATTGAAATATGGAAAACAAACTTAAAGTTTAGGCCAGTCCTACCAGGTTTCCACTCTATCCAAGCTGAAGCTTCTAAAAAGATTAGTCAAATAATAAACAACTTAATGCCACCATTATCCAGGATTAAAAATGGTTATGAATTCATTGACAAGATAAATGATGATTCACCTTTCCCACAAAACTCCAAAATGGTGAGCCTAGATTTTGAACAACTTTACCCAAGCATTCCAGTGGATGAAGCCATAAAGATTCTCCATACCAAGCTGCTAAACTCTAGATATTGGAAAGATAAAACAACTTTGGAACCTGAAGAAATATGCCACATACTAAGATACTGCACGGAACACACATATGGCTGCATTGATACAAAAGGAACTAAAAAGTATTTCAGGCAGAAAAAGGCCTACCTATGGGCGCTTCACACAGTGGGCCACTAGCTGACATATACCTAGAACATTGGGAATCAGCCATTAAACAAGAAGCAAATGCCCATAACATCATAATTCACTGCTATTACAGATACGTTGATGATTCTTTTATGGTAATCACGGATGCGAACAACCAATGTGAACATTTTGTTCACTACCTCAACCAAAAATGCAGGTCTCTAAAGGTAACATGGGAGGAAGAACAGGACGGTTGCCTACCATTCTTAGACATCAACATAAGACGGGGTATTATATTGAATGGTGATGGTATGGATCAATGGTACCCTATCACATCTGTTTTTCGCAAACCATGCAATACAAACTATGTTATGCCCTTTGACTCATGTGCACCAATGTCATATAAACTATCATCATTACGCAGCGAGGCCCACAGAGCCAAACAGTACTGCAGCAACAACCACTTGCTAAATATGGAAATAGACAATCTTATCAAGAAATACAAATTGTATGGCTACCCCATGGCATTAATAAATAAAACAATTAACAAGGTCCTAAACAAAGAGAAAATGATAATCCAATTAGGAGAGGATGATAAGAGATGCATCAATGTCAAAACTCCATATTTCAATGAGAAAACCCTTATGATACAGAGAAATACAGTACACCCAGGTCACATTAGAATAGTTCCAACTGCAGACCCAAATGCAAACACAACTATATGCTACGCACCTATGTAGTGTACCAAATTAAATGCAAATGTGGCAAAATGTACATAGGGGAAACAAAAATACACCTGGAATCTAGAATAAAAGGGCACAAGAGCAACTGGGGCAGGGACTCCCCACAAAACGTATTCAGAGAACACCAAGGAGTTGACCATGGACCCGAATTTGACACTGCCAAAATCATACACCAGCAAGAACGCAAAGCAGCAGAGGCACTGTGCATCAAGATCAATGAATCACATGTGATTGTAGACTGAACCAATGTACAAAGACAACATGACATCCCCGTTGGTGTTTTACCTCTATTACATCACCACCCTAATTCAGCTTTGGAACGAATTATCTAATAAATTATAAATTACAGTTGTGTACAATAAATTATTTTCATGCTTCATATGAATGCAGATATGTTGGGTAGTTTTTGTTACATATTTTTTCTATAAAAATGATTTTTCTATTTTGATAAGCAGTTTCATAACTAATCGTGTTCTAGAGATGTGCATATATTACTGAACTCCACTGATACCATGTCTTGACCTGCGTTCCCCCACCTGTCTGTGTAGTGTTTGTTGGCTGTTTTTTTTGCTTCAAAAATGATTTACCCCTTCTTTCTCCCTTAAACTCTACAATATCTTTCCCAGTGTAGCCCTACCTTTTTTTTTAGCAAGACTACCACTTTTAATAAACTAAAATGTAAGATAAAATTCATAAGAAAAACAATTTCACAACAATGGAAAACTTTCCAACAAAGATGAATGTAAATGATAAGTCAAGGATTGTGGTGACGAGATTTGATATCTTTTGGAATTTCAACGTAAGTGTGCATCTCATTAGCAAAGCAAATATTCTTGTCATCATCTTGGGTTTCATCTATGTCTGACACTGGATCAGTGATTTTTCTACATTCCTTTGAAATTGAGCGAACAATTGGAATGTCCTTGGATTTGACTGTTTCTGCTCTCTTAAGTTCTAGCTGTGTTTGAAGCATTTGAATATCAGCTGGTATAGGGGGGACCTTGTACTGAGGTTTAACTCCAATATTGGGACAAATCAGTTTGTTCATGTGAAGCAGTTTAGGAATACTAAAAAACTCTTTCTACCACCATCCAAAATGGTAAACCAATGCCTTTGATTGCCTGTGCACATTCTGATACTGTGGTCACAAGTGTACAATTAATGCTCATAATGCAGTCGAGAGCTAAAAGGCCGGCTTCTGCTGAAGCTGTGCCTGATTCAACATTGCAAACTATTAGCTTTCCATTAAGCTCACGAACAAACATACCCAAAGGAAGTTCACCTTGCAATGTAGGATTTATGTGTGCCACAAAATAATCGGCATTGTCCATCTTCCTAAGCTTATTTTGGAAGAGTTGAGAAGCGTGTGCAGGAAGCTTTCCACGGGCCACTCGTAAACCAACTGTTTGTTCACTAATGTGTGTCAATATCTCTTCTACATCTGATCCATGTTTGACAGGTTTGTCTGCGATAGAAAGGACAAGATCATGTCTAAAAAGTCCCGTATCAATAGGTGCACTGTACACAGAACCATCAGTATTCAAATGAATGAGTTTTTTGGCAGCAACTGTCGGAATTGTTATATTCCATTCTTGTTCATTTCCCAAAGGGAAAGGACGAATAAACATGCAGTCAATTGTATGAATGCGGTACTGATGACATATCCCTTTCATAAATTGAGAATAGTTGGAACACATTACACCATTGTTTAGAAGTAAGTTGTAAACGATTATCAGCAATTGAACCTGGTTTGACACCACACACTAGGAATCCATTGAATCCTTCTCCTTCCAGTATGGGGCAAATGGAAAACCCAAGGTCTTGGCCTATCACCCGTGTAATTCGTGGTGTTACAACCAACGTAGGAATTTTTGCTACCACTCCTTTGCATGCAAATTTCTGAGGGTTTGAAATACGGTAACTAATCGATATAATGAATCATATTAGAGATTCTTTATGACATAATAAAATTTGTTTCTGGCTTATTTGTATAATCGTGTACAGAAAGTGGTGTTACAAGTCTGAGCATGTGCAGTGTATGTGGTGTGTGGTGTTACAATCTGGATGCGTATGGATGTGTGGAATAACGTTGGTCGCAATGTCGTATGCAATGCGTCCATAGCAGTATGCAAATGTAGCCATATTGTAAGCAGTGTGTCCACAGGAGGAGTAATAGGCGCCTCAGCCTGGATTGGTCTTGATGCAAAGCCTGCTCTAACGAACAATTTGTTATGTTAAATAATTTGCGCAAAGTCTCACACACTGTACACAATGTGTGGCAGACACGTTGTGTAAAGTTTGCCCCTGTATTACATGTCTTGAAATGTGAAAATTGTTTGCAAAATCAATAAGAAAGAATGAGGACAATACAAGCAAGGTATTTAATACTTTAATACAAGGTACCAATACTTTTCAATTTTGGGCAAAATATTTCCTTATCGTTCAGATCAATTTTTTACATCCGCCCCCTCTTGCTCCCCATTTGACCCACCTTTTTGCCTGACATGGTACGTCCTGCCTCAACCTCGAAATGTATAATGTTCATCACTTTCATGATGCGTCTATTGTCAGAAGGCAAAGGTTCATGCATTTATGAGATATTTTATTGTCTGAATCAAACACTTATCTCAATGCGGTAAAGTAGGTATTTCGGCTCTCCTTTATGGCAATGATGGGGAGACGTCCCACAAATGGAGGTGCCTCAAAGCTATGTACAGTACATGTTGAAAACATGAAAAGAAAAAGTAATAATAAACTGGGCTTGAATCAGATTGTCCATGATCAAAATCAGGGCAATGACAGTCAGCAGTTGTGAGTCTGCTTGGGACAGAGAAGTCCAGTTGTTCCGGGTAAATCCACCTAATGGCCCGCCCTCAAAAACAAAGATTTTGTTCAAGAATTTGCAATGAAAATGGAGAAATTGAATTTTAGGCATTGTGCCAGGCTTTGCAGAAGAGCGCAGAAGGTGGTGATGAGCAGGCTTTGCAGCTGAGGTGCCCACAACTTGCCCTATGTGAGAGCAGTCGTCGCAGCAGCTCTGCCCACAACATACACTACGTGAGAGCATAATGCAGCTGAGGTTCCCACAGCATACACAACGTGAGAGCAGTCGTTGGAGCAGCTCTGCCCCACCATGCACTACGTGAGAGCAGTTTTGCAGCAGCCCTGCCCAAAACATGCACTACATCAGCAGTTTTTGCAGCAGCTCTGCAAGCAACATGCACTACATGAGAGCAGTTTTTGCAGCAGCTCTGCCCAAAACATGAACAACTTATCAACAGTAGTTACACCATAGGTGCGCACAACTTGTCCTACGTGAGAGCAGTCGTTGCAGCAGCTCTGCACACAACACGCACTACGTGAGGGCAGTCTTTGCAGCAGCTCTGACCAAACCATGCACTACATAAGCAGTTTTTGCAGCAGCTCTGCACGCAACATGCTCTACATGAGAGGAGTTTTTGCAGCAGCTCTGCACGCAACATGCACTACGTGAGAGCAGTCTTTGGAGCTGAGGAGCCCACAACATGCCCTACGTGAGAGCATTCTTTGCAGCTGAGGTGCCCACAACATGCACTACTTGAGAACATTCTTTGCAGCTGAGGTTCCCACAACATGCACTACTTTAGAGCATTCTTTGCATCAGCTCTACACACAACTTGCACTACGTGAGAGCAGTCTTTGCAGCAGCGCTGCCCACAACATGCACTAAGTGAGAGCAGTCTTTGCAGCAGCTCTGCCCACAAGATGCACTACGTGAGCGCAGTTTTGCATCTGAGGTGCCCACAACTTGCCCTACATGAGAGCAGTCGACGCGGCAGCTCCAACTATTGTTGTTATATGCATGAACTCATACATTTTTGAACAACCCGGATCAAGAGCTTCACATTGGTGCCCAGTGTGACAACATTCCATGCATCAGAATTTGCCTTGATCAAATAAAGACCCCAAAATGGCTAAAAAAGCATTATTCTAGGCATACTGGAACTTGTAGCACTCCAACTATTGTTGTTATATGCATTAACTCATACATTTTTGAACAACCCGGATCAAGAGCTTCACATTGGTGCCCAGTGTGACCACATTCCATGCATCTGAATTTGCCTTGATCAATTAAAGACCCCAAAATGGCTAAAAAATCATTATTCTAGGCATAATTGAACTTGTCGCACTCCAACTCTTTTGTTTATATGCATGATCTCTTACTATTTTGAACAACCCGGATCAAGAGCTTCACATTGGTGCCCAGTGTGACCACATTCCATGCATCAGAATTTACCTTTAAAAACTTAAGAACACAAAAAGGGTAAAAAGTCATAATTCTAGGCATAATGGAAGTTGTAGCACTCCAACTATTGTGGTTGGATGCATGAACTAGTACATTTTTTTGAACAACCCGGATCAACAGCTTCACATTGGTGCCCAGTGTGACCACATTCCATGCATCAGAATTTGCCTTGATCAAATAAAGACCCCAAAATGGCTAAAAAAAGCATTATTCTAGACATAATGGAACTTGTAGCACTCCAACTATTGTTGTTATATGCATGAACTCATACATTTTTGAACAACCCGGATCAAGAGCTTCACATTGGTGCCCAGTGTGACCACATTCCATGCATCAGAATTTGCCTTGATCAAATAAAGACCCCAAAATGGCTAAAAACGCATTATTCTAGGCATAATGGAACTTGTAGCACTCCAACTATTGTTGTTATATGCATGAACTCATACATTTTTGAACAACCCGGATCAAGAGCTTCACATTGGTGCCCAGTGTGACCACATTCCATGCATCAGAATTTGCCTTGATCAAATAAAGACCCCAAAATGGCTAAACATGCATTATTATTGGCATAATGGAACTTGTAGCACTCCAACTATTGTTGTTATCAGTGATTTTACTGGAAAAAAGATTTATATCTATTTCTTATCGGGTTAGTCGTATCGGAAACGTTTTTTGATTTTTTTTATCCGCGAAATCTTATCCAGGAGCATCTCCCCAACTGGAAACAGATATTTTTCCAGTTATCGGGTATCCGCGATATCTTCTAGTGTTTTTGGTTCAATATTTTGCTGTACAATGGCTAAGTGAAAGGCTTTTTAATGCAGTTTTGCAAAAATTTAAAAAAAAAATTTTGTTTAAAATTTTTTTTTTTCAAAATTTTTTTGAAAAATTTTTGCTCAAAATTTTTTTGAAAATTTTTAGACTTTCTTTGCAATTTTGTTGCAAATTTTATCATCTTGTCCCTTAGGGAGCTGTTTCAAAGCATTCAAAAGCGTCATGAGCAAGAAAATGACCAAAAACGAGCAAAAAATGAAAAATTTGAAAATTTATATCTTTTATCTTATCTAATCTTATCTTTTCCAGTAGCAAATTTTATATGCGGAATCTTTTCAAGTTGGCCATAATTTCCCAGCTTAACATCACTGGTTGTTATATGCATGAACTCATACATTTTTGAACAACCCGGATCAAGATTTTCACATTGGTGCCCAGTGTGACCACATTCCATGCATCAGAATTTGCCTTGATCAAAAGAAGACCCCAAAATGGCTAAAAAAGCATTATTCTAGGCATAATGGAACTTGTAGCACTCCAACTATTGTTGTTATATGCATGAACTC
>JASANA010011039.1:0-17129 GCA_030248095.1 Ptycholaimellus sp. GST1_10 | reverse complement strand
ATGTAACGTCTTGGTTAGGGTGCATCTGCTTGGAAATTCTTCCCAACACTAAACACTCTTGTATCCCTGTAATTGAATGGATTAAATAAAACCTGTCGGCAGTATAGGCGATATGGACAACATTTAAAATGTGCTGAAAGGGCTAGTTCTAGCCGTCGTGTACAATTACACTGAATTTAGGCCCTTGTACTTTCAGGAGCAATACGTCAAAAGTTTTTTGACCGCGGAGCGGCCCGAAGGGCCGCTCGCGGTCTATAGAGGTTACTCAACTTTTGTCCTCATATATATGTATATATATATTTCTGGAAAAGCTGTCCACTGGCGAATTCTCAACGGATCTTGACAAACTTTTTTTTTCCTGAAAGGTCGAGTACTATTTTAGGAAGATCTGGAGGGGTGGAACCGGTTTCCGAGCATTTGAAACATTACTTTTTTGGGTAGAGAAAGGTTTAAACATTGCAATATACGAGTTTGCGCTTTAGCACCTGTAATCTTGAAAATTGCACATACATCTTGAGTTTTTTTTTTGTTCACAAGTCGTATATAACGATTCCAAATCTGTGCTTACTTTTGAAAATGGTTGAGAAACCACAGACTTGCCCTCTTGAGTGACAAACTTTCATGCATGACAATAGCATCAATAATTAGTAGCAGCTGAACGGCTGATAATTGAACTGAACACTTGAGTTTTTTTGTTCACAAGTCTTATATAACGATTCCAAATCTGTGCTTACTTTTGAAAATGGTTGAGAAACCACATACTTGCCCTCTTGATTGACAAACTTTCACACATGACAATAGCATCAATAATTAGTAGCAGCTGAACGGCTGATAATTGAACAGAACACTTGAGTTTTTTTGTTCACAAGTCATATATACCGATTCTAAATCTGTGCTTACTTTTGAAAATGGTTGAGAAACCACATATTTTTCCTTTTGAGATGCAATGTTCACATTCACAGCAGACATTTTCCTTAAAATTAGGATTTTGCTACTTGTGAAGGTGCAAGCGCTCCGCGGTCACCTATTGCGCTTTGCGCCATATACTTGTTTTGAATTCTTCAAAAGCCAATAGCTCTAGAACGAACAAACGGGGAACTGCAAATTAGAAGTTTTTTCAGTCTCATTTTTCGAAACATTTTGACTTTCCAATCGTGGTCTTCAGAAGGTTCTATAAATTTGCAGTTCTGGTTTTTGAAGTTTAGTAGTCAACTCTTGCGGCAACAGCCTACAATTACTTTGTTATGCTAACTTGCCCATTTTTCTCGCATTTACAAATACGCCATGGATAAAACTTTTGCGCATAATGTTTCCCCAAGAATGTTTTTGCGCATAATGTTTCCCCACGGTAGAGGCATATTTACTTCTGACCACAAGCCCTGAACTCTTCCGCCTACAATCTTCCACACGGCCTCCTTCAGCCACAAGTGATCCAAAATGAGCGATCTGGCAGCAGTCTTGGGAGGTCTGAGCCTGGGCGGCTCCAGCCTCTCCCCCGCCTCCTCCATCCCCACCCAGCCCTCCAAGCAGCGCGGGGAGGCCCAGCTGGGCCCTCTGGAAGAGCTCGGTCGTTTCTCCACCGACGACAAGAAGCAGCTGCTGGACGACGAGTCCCAGCTCCGCTTCCTCACCCTACCAACCGACCCCGCCGCCCCGCCCCTCCCCTGGGACCTTAGTCTGGGCCAGGCGGACTGGGTCCACTACCAGTCCGTCCACCTGGACCTCCTCTGCGACTGGCTGGACCTCTACGCCCAGGAGGAGCTGCCCGAAGCCGACTTCCTCTGCCGCCGCTCCGTCCTCACCACCCTCGCTGCCGCCCCCTACGACAGCCAGGAGGCCTGGCGTATTGGCATCGTCCGCTTCCGCGACACCTTCTTCCTCACCGAGTTCGAGGAGGACGACTATGCCCACTCGGTTGGTGGCACCTACCTACCCTGCCCCCTGTCCCATGTTCCTGCTATTGCTGACCTGAGCTGGTTTGAGGCGGAGGCAAGGGACGCGATGCGGCAGGCCACCACCTACTGGGGCCACAAGGTGAAGGACTTCATGGCGGTAGACGCGGAGGGGCGGGTGAGGGTGGCGGAGGGTGTGAACAAGGCCCGCTCCTTCCGCCGCGTCGTCAAGCGCAGCCTAGGCGAGCAGAAACTCCTCTTCGTCGGCGAGATGGACGTCTGGGACCGGCGCAGTCAGCAATTCGTCACCCTCAAGCTCAACAAGTTCCTCAGCCCTTTCCTGAAGGCAATTAAAGAAGAAGGATGATTGAAGGAAGGCCAAGCACAAGGGGCAGGAGCAGGGTTTCTGGCGCCATAAGGCGCTGAAATGGTGGCTGCAGTCCAAGTTTGTGGGCGTGGAGCGCATTGTGGCCGGAGTGCGGGATGACAACGGATTCGTGCGCTCCATTGAGGTCAATAAGCTCAGCAAATGAGGCTGCTTCAAAAGACCAAAGGGACTTTGTGAGGATTGGCAACTGAGGGAGTTGGAAGCGAAGGGACGGGCGCTGGGCGGCTGGCAGACGCGCATCTGCCTCAACTTCTTGAACGCCGCTCTCAGCCTCATCCGCGATACCATCCGCACCAACGACCCTCACCAGGTTTGGGAACTGAGGGAGTTGGAAGCGAAGGGACGGGCGCTGGGCGGCTGGCAGACGCGCATCTGCCTCAACTTCTTGAACGCCGCTCTCAGCCTCATCCGCGATACCATCCGCACCAACGACCCTCACCAGGTTTGGGAACTGAGGGAGTTGGAAGCGAAGGGACGGGCGCTGGGCGGCTGGCAGACGCGCATCTGCCTCAACTTCTTGAACGCCGCTCTCAGCCTCATCCGCGATACCATCCGCACCAACGACCCTCACCAGGTTTGGGAACTGAGGGAGTTGGAAGCAAAAGGGACGGGCGCTGGGCGGCTGGCAGACGCGCATCTGCCTCAACTTCTTGAACGCCGCTCTCAGCCTCATCCGCGATACCATCCGCACCAACGACCCTCACCAGGTTTGGGAACTGAGGGAGTTGGAAGCGAAGGGACGGGCGCTGGGCGGCTGGCAGACGCGCATCTGCCTCAACTTCTTGAACGCCGCTCTCAGCCTCATCCGCGATACCATCCGCACCAACGACCCTCACCAGGTTTGGGAACTGAGGGAGTTGGAAGCGAAGGGACGGGCGCTGGGCGGCTGGCAGACGCGCATCTGCCTCAACTTCTTGAACGCCGCTCTCAGCCTCATCCGCGATACCATCCGCACCAACGACCCTCACCAGGTTTGGGAACTGAGGGAGTTGGAAGCGAAGGGACGGCGCTGGGCGGCTGGCAGACGCGCATCTGCCTCAACTTCTTGAACGCCGCTCTCAGCCTCATCCGCGATACCATCCGCACCAACGACCCTCACCAGGTTTGGGAACTGAGGGAGTTGGAAGCCAAGGGACGGGCGCTGGGCGAGGGGCAGACCCGCATCTGAGTCAACATCGTGTGCGCCGCTGTCAGGCTCATCCGCGATACCATCAGCAACAACGACCCTCACCAGGTTTGGGAACTGAGGGAGTTGGAAGCAAAAGGGACGGGCGCTGGGCGGATGTCATACGCGAATCTGCCTCAACTTCTTGAAAGCCGGTCTCAGACTCATGCGCGATACCATCCGCACCAACGACCCTCACCAGGTTTGGGAACTGAGGGAGTTGGAAGCGAAGGGACGGGCGCTGGGCGGCTGGCAGACGCGCATCTGCCTCAACTTCTTGAACGCCGCTCTCAGCCTCATCCGCGATACCATCCGCACCAACGACCCTCACCAGGTTTGGGAACTGAGGGAGTTGGAAGCGAAGGGACGGGCGCTGGGCGGCTGGCAGACGCGCATCTGCCTCAACTTCTTGAACGCCGCTCTCAGCCTCATCCGCGATACCATCCGCACCAACGACCCTCACCAGGTTTGGGAACTGAGGGAGTTGGAAGCGAAGGGATGGGCGCTGGGCAGCTGGCAGACGCGCATCTGCCTCAACTTCTTGAACGCCGCTCTCAGCCTCATCCGCGATACCATCCGCACCAACGACCCTCACCAGGTTTGGGAACTGAGGGAGTTGGAAGCGAAGGGACGGGCGCTGGGCGGCTGGCAGACGCGCATCTGCCTCAACTTCTTGAACGCCGCTCTCAGCCTCATCCGCGATACCATCCGCACCAACGACCCTCACCAGGTTTGGGAACTGAGGGAGTTGGAAGCGAAGGGACGGGCGCTGGGCGGCTGGCAGACGCGCATCTGCCTCAACTTCTTGAACGCCGCTCTCAGCCTCATCCGCGATACCATCCGCACCAACGACCCTCACCAGGTTTGGGAACTGAGGGAGTTGGAAGCGAAGGGACGGGCGCTGGGCGGCTGGCAGACGCGCATCTCTCAACTTCTTGAACGCCGCTCTCAGCCTCATCCGCGATACCATCCGCACCAACGACCCTCACCAGGTTTGGGAACTGAGGGAGTTGGAAGCGAAGGGACGGGCGCTGGGCGGCTGGCAGACGCGCATCTGCCTCAACTTCTTGAACGCCGCTCTCAGCCTCATCCGCGATACCATCCGCACCAACGACCCTCACCAGGTTTGGGAACTGAGGGAGTTGGAAGCGAAGGGACGGGCGCTGGGCGGCTGGCAGACGCGCATCTGCCTCAACTTCTTGAACGCCGCTCTCAGCCTCATCCGCGATACCATCCGCACCAACGACCCTCACCAGGTTTGGGAACTGAGGGAGTTGGAAGCGAAGGGACGGGCGCTGGGCGGCTGGCAGACGCGCATCTGCCTCAACTTCTTGAACGCCGCTCTCAGCCTCATCCGCGATACCATCCGCACCAACGACCCTCACCAGGTTTGGGAACTGAGGGAGTTGGAAGCAAAGGGACGGGCGCGGGGCGGCTGGCAGACGCGCATCTGCCTCAACTTCTTGAACGCCGCTCTCAGCCTCATCCGCGATACCATCCGCACCAACGACCCTCACCAGGTTTCCCGCCCTCATCTTGTCGCTTTGGAGGAAAAAAAGAGGTCTCCCATTCATGTCACGTTGCTTATTTTCACCCATGAAGTGTTTCTGAGTTTACTGAAACTTGAGTAAAATAGAAGTAAAATTTCCGTGACAAAATCTTTTTGTATTCTTGAGCTATTGGGATGATAAAAGATTCCATTCTATTAGGGATGTAAAAGACCTGTAGGTTTGGCTGATGGAGAGGAAAGAGGGTGCTAAGGCAGTAAAAGCGCCGCGTCCTCTCACGGGAAAAGTCAACGAGGAGCATTCTTTCCTGCCCAAGCGATTCATTGAGTCCTTTGACTTTGAGTAGTTTGCCCAATTGGGGCCGTGCGAGCAGAGCGGAAGCACGGTCCCCTCTTAGCCAAAGACCAACCCTATTACGGATTTTGAAAATATGATTGCCTGCCAAATAATCCATGGGCAATTTACAGAGCTGCGAGTAGGCTCAATGGACGCAGCAAACACAGAGCTTTAATCAAAAAAAAAGTTTGCCAAATTTGGTTGAGAATTGGGCAAGTTATGACTGTGAACAAAAAACTCAAGTGTTCTGTTCAATTATCAGCCGTTCAGCTGCTACTAATTATTAGATGCTATTGTCATGTGTGAAAGTTTGTCAATCAAGAGGGCAAGATGTGGTTTCTCAACCATTTTACAAAAGTAAGCACAGATTTGGAATCGTTATATAAGACTTGTGAACAAAAAAACTCAAGTGTTCAGTTCAATTATCAGCCGTTCAGCTGCTACTAATTATTGATGCTATTGTCATGCATGAAAGTTTGTCACTCAAGAGGGCAAGTCTGTGGTTTCTCAACCATTTTCAAAAGTAAGCACAGATTTGGAATCGTTATATACGACTTGTGAACAAAAAAACTCAAGTTGTTTGTGCAATTCAAGATTACAGGTGCTACAGCGCAAAAACTGTATATTGCAATGTTTAAACCTTTCTACCCAAAAAAGTAATGTTTCAAATGCTCGGAAACCGGTTCCACCCCTCCAGATCTTCCTAAAATAGCATTACCTTTCAGGAAAAAAAAAGTTTGTCAAGATCCGTTGAGAATTCGCCCGTGGACAGCATTTCCAGAAATATATATATACATATATATGAGGACAAAAGTTGAGTAACCTCTATAGACCGCGGAGCGGCCCTTCGGGCCGCTCCGCGGTCAAAAAACTTTTGACGTATTGCTCCTGAAAGTACAAGGGCCTAAATTCAGTGTAGAATTGTACACGACGGCTAGAACTAGCCCTTTCAGCACATTTTAAATGTTGTCCATATTGCTCATAAATCTAATAGGTTTGATATTCAATCCATTCAATGAGAGGTATACAAGAGTGTTTAGTGTTAGGTTCAGGTGCTTTATCTTTTAAGACAGTTTAAAAATCATTTTTTCTGCTATATCAGCTTTTTTTAATGCGTAACACCTTTTTAGCAAAAAATTGTGTTTGATAGGTTCCAATTCTCTACATTCCACTACCAAACATATTAGACAAATGGGAATTGATCCGTTAGCAAAAAGAAAAAGCCATCAACCGTTGAAGCTAGGGAAAGCATTGGGTGCAACCAATACCCTAAAAGTCTGCATGTAGAGAATCACATCCTAGGAGACGAAAAGCCAGCAATTGAACGGAAAGGAAATGGAGGAAAGGAGGCTGTGACGACGACTAGGACAGGCTGTGACGTCCTTTGCCAACGTGTTTGGTCAGGTATTCAAATCAATATGCTTAATTTTTTATCAGATTTATTATAAAGTAAAAGCGTGCCAGTATGTGCATTTACTTTGCAAAAACAATATCGAAAAATCCGCAAGAAATTCGGAAAATCTGCATTTTGAAAATTTGGGAAGCGGCGAAACCTTTACCTTCACACTCGCCGCTTCCAAGGTGCACACTACACTTGCTTTCTTGTAGACAGGTTTAGAGATTTCTGCAAAATCCATTATGTTCATACTTCCTGCTTCTTATCAGTGTTGTTCAACAATGTTCACAAGAGGTTGCGATCATAAGAGATCCTCAAAGTAGTTTTTATTAATCTTTGGCTTGTGAGAAAAAGGTAACCTTTTTCGAGGAGCGAGGCAGACCGATTCAACTGTATCGACAGCCTGTTTACAATCAACTCAGTGTCGTAAAGAAGATTGAGAAGCCGGATCAGTCGACGATTTGCGCTGAAAAGCCACCTCTTATTTTCGTGCACATAACACTATTCACGCTTTCATCGCCTCTCAAGCTCAGGCCGACAGTAATGCAAAATGACAAAGCCTGGCCAGTGTTTCTAAATAAGTTAAAATATATCATAAACTCGAAGACTTCCAAAAATTATACTATACAAAATTATCAGCGAATAGTGAGCTACAAAATGAATAGGCCTTGGCTTACATTGAGAAGAAGAGGGCCAGCCAAAAGTAGTGCTGATGGTAATCGGTGGAGAAGAGAGAAAAGAAAGCCATGCCGATCTCCAGCGCGTAGGTCCATGGCTGAGCCAGAAAGCTCTCGATGCTCTTCAATGCTCCAGCCCTTTTTATTCCCTCCTAACCTGGAAAACGAACTATCAAGGCCGACATTACCATTTCATTTTTTTTAAAATAAATTAAGACGAACTATTCATTACGAAAACATTTAGCCAGTGATTGATATATATTGGAAGAAAAAAGTATGAGTACAGCGCTATAAAAATAAGTCTAACTTGTTGAGTATGTTTGGAGGCAAGAGGAGAACGGCCATAAGTATGACCTCGATGATGATGATAACATCCATCACATGCATGGTTTCTTATGCTGGCTAGTATTTAATCTTATGCTTAACGATTACGCTCTTAAGCAAACATCAGAAACAAAAGAAATGGGACCAGATATGTGCGGGTTGAACCGTTGAGGTTAGCGGAGCTCAGAGCTGGCCAACAGATAGTTGGAGCCTTGACAGGAAAGGATGGCTGTGGAAAGGCTATCTTGGTTGAACCAGTCAGCAGTTCAAAAGCTAGTTGCCGAATTTTCCATTCCTCGCAAAAATGTTGTTGTACTCCTGGATCTCCGGCAGCGTAGAAACGTCCTTGCCAAGAGCCAGTACCTAAACGGTGCCGTCGGCGCCCAACCGCACCGAGACTGCACAGACCAACCCACCGGAGCCCGATTCACCCATTCTAGTCACCTGGATGACGACATTGGTGACCCCCTACAGTTCAACTTTACTTTACATTCTCCTCATTTTCTCCTTCATAGACTCAAATCGGAAATACTTCCCAGCCGGCAAGCTCTTCGCAGCTAGCCAATCCCTGTTTGCGCAGGGACAGCAGGAGCAGGAGATTTCGGAGTGCTTTGGCAATTAGGGCAGGTGAAGGAATCAGTCTGGCAATTTCGGGACATCCGCTTGTAATCCTCTTTCGAGATCCCCACGAACTCCCTGATAAAAGATTGGCCACATCCAGGTCGAACTGAGCATGTCAGCACAGCCATTCTTCCCCGATCACTACCGCGCAGTATGACCCCATCACAAAGCACACAGACCTCCACCTCCTCCATTTTTCGTTTGCTACTGCCTTTAGTTCGTCAGTTGAGCAGCCCTATTTTGCATGCTTTTTGGAACGCTCCAGGCGGGAGTGCGCAAAGAGCGCATTTTCGATTACAAGGAGGTCCATACTAGAGCGTAAACTATTAACGTGTTCGTATACTACTCGGGATGCAAAATTAAATGGTTTCTGACCCCCTTTTTTTAAGGATATTTCATTGTAACATTTGATAAATCGGTGAATTTGGGAGCATACTCTATTCCGGACAAAAAGGCCGGGTAGCCTTTTTGGCCTCCATTTTGCGCGGCCGAAGGCCGCCTGCCGCGGAGGGCAGGGCAGTCAGAGCTCCGGAGGCCGGAGGGCATGGGTGCGGAGGCCCCGGAGCGTAGCCTAGCATGCGAAGCATGCTAGGCGAAGCGTAGGGGCCGTGGCACCCGTGCCCGGGGAGGCCGGAGGAGCTCTGGCGCCCTGCCCGAAGCAGCGGGGCGGCCAAGGCCAGCTTAAGCAGTTACCCCATTTTTTGTGTCCGTCTGTCCGCATATGTGTATATATATATATATATATATATATAAATATATAAATATATATATATATATATATATATATGTGTGTGTGTGTATGTGTGTGTGTGTGTGTGTGTGTGTATATATATATATATATATGTCTGTCCCGGGCCCGTACTCCGCGGTTTTTCAATGAAATTGGCTAATTTTTTGCATGAAGGTCCGCCTGGGTGGTATCTCCAGGCCATTTTTTGCGATGGACGTAATTTTTCGATTTTTGCCCAAAACTCAATTTTTTGATGTTTCAAAATATGAAAATTCATAAATCACTGGTTTTTCAATGAAATTAGCTGAATTTTGGCAGGTACGTCCGTCAAAGTAATATCTTGAAGCTGGCAAAAGGAATTTTCGAAATAATTATTATATCTTGATTTATAGACAAAAACCCAAAATCTTGATGTTTCAAAAATTTGAACATGCATAAATCCATTGTTTTTCAATGAAATCAGCTGATTTTTGGCAGGTACATCCATCAAAGTAATATCTTAAAGCTGGCAAAAGGATTTATTGAAATATTTATTTTATCTTGATTTATAGACAAAAACCCAAAATCTTGATGTTTCAAAAATTTGAACATGCATAAATCCATTGTTTTTCAATGAAATCAGCTAATTTTTGGCAGGTACGTATCAACCATGCGAATTGAAAAGTTTTGTAACGTAGCTAGTGGTTATTACTTGTACTGGAACAAAGGCCGCGCATCTTGGCGATAGCCGATAATACCTTGTTTACTGGAAAGGTATTCCTCAAAACAGGCTTCACGTCTGCTCAAGTCTATTTACCGGATTTTTTTGAGCCCAAGGACGTCTCTGTAGGTGCTTCCTACGACCCATAGCATCCATCAACAATAGGTTGTTCAGAGCCCCCTGTGTTATAACTTTTGGAGTTTCGCGTACCCACCCCCGTTCCAGTGTTAAAGAGTTTGCCCTCCATTGTTTAACCCCGTGATCACATAACCACCTGAGCTTGTGCATGCAGCTCAAGCGAACATTTCTACAGTCCCATTATTTTTGCTTCTGCAAGAAACGGTTTAATTAGTATGTTTTACTATCTTATGCGTCTATCTATAACACTCCTCCATGCCAACTTGGTTGAGAACACCTAAAATAATGCTCCAAAAGTATCGTGAGAAAATTTAGCTATTCAGCTCGGAACTTCAGTCTGTCTCCCTCACTTTTATTCACTTGCACGATAAGATGATTTGGGCAATTAACATTTCGCTGCTCATTACACTGTCTACATTCTGCTCAGTAAACAATTTTTTAGAGTATTATTGCTGCACTACTTGCCACTGCAAAGAGTGAATAGACAAAATTGGGCTGGCGCGAATGGAGCTTTAGTGCAGTGTCAGCGCCCAGCCCCTCTTTTCGACCTAGGTGTATGTTTTGAGGGTTATTACTAGATCTTAAAATTGATGAGGATTTTGTGCTTCATAGAAACATCCAATCGTTCTGATTCTTTTTGCATTGGAAAGAGCATCATCAAATTGACCAAAACTCGTGTGAAATCGCCAAAATATTGCAGCAATCATTGGAAAATTGCTCAAAACCGTTTGTCCGAACTCCTTCTTCTCCTCCTCCTTCTCCTGCGCATCTATTCAATGGATGATAGTAGGTATTCAATCGGCCTGTACTAAAGGCATCAACCGGCTATATTTAATGGTAAATAGACTTAATTATTATAGGCTAAATATGCACAGATCATAATGCGGCTGAGTGGTCAAGCGGGTTAAAGTAAGGCTGGGTTTGAACCTTCCTCAATGTAATTCAATTTGCTTTTCTAGCATAAAAAGGGGATTAAATACTTGGTACCATCGGCAAGCCAAAATTATTTTTTGTTCCAACAATGAAAAAAATAAAGAACTGATAAAAACAAAGAACAAAAATTAAAATAAATATGATTTTAATGAATAACAAAATTGAGTTTTATTTTTGAATTTTAAAAGTTGAGGAAATAAATGGTACCATCGGCAAGCCAAAAATATGCTCTTTTCTCCCAAAAAAACAATTGCCCCGAGTGTAAAGTCAAGGAAATTTCCCTACTACGAGTGAAATCTGCTGTGTCACCTGTATTTTGTTTGAGCGCGCATGAAAAGAGTTCTTGAACTGTGCCCGAAAACAAAATGCAGATGTCCCACAAGCAGATTCCACTCGTAGTAAGGAAATTTTCTTGACTTTACACTCGGGGCAATTGTTTATTTGAGATAAAAGAGCTTACTTTTGGCTTGCCGATGGTACCATTTATATAAAATTTAATTTTTTAAGAAAAATCAAAATGTTTAATTTGAATTAAACCTACCTTCTTAAATGAAGGTATGGGGCGGGGAGGACTGCTTCTTTGCGGAAGGCCGAGCGGGTGACTGCGTAAGCGGCGACGATGTGGCCAAGAAGCATATGGAATGCTGCGAGGCTGAGGCTACACTACGGAAGATTGCTGAGACCACGCCGGGCCTCTATGACTTATTCTGCCGCCCTCACCTTAACCCTCTTAAAGTTGCTGCTTTTTTACTGGCAGTGGGAACTGCAAGTCAAGATTGCTTGCAGATTCTCATAATGCACGACTTCAAGAACGCCCTTTCGAATCCAATGATTCAATTGGGCTTGAAATGCTTCAAGTCAGCCTTCTGCACCACCTTGGAAAGTGAGCGAAATAAGGGCAGAATGGAAGGTCCTCCATGCGTCAATCCCTTCTACAAGTATCCTCAGGTCTGCCTTATATTGATCTTTATGTGTATAGGCGCAGTAAGCATATTTCAGATGCTGATCGAAATGGTCAAGTTACTACGGAGGACAGCGAAGGAGGAGGAGGACATTGACAAGAACAAGGGCATGATGCTGGCGACCCTATGGGGTGATTATTCCGACGGATGGGAAGATGGATGCTATAAAGAGTATTGCAGTGATTACTAATATCCAAACTTATTTTCCTTTTTTCTCGTTCCAATCGTTTAGTACAAACACGATTACAAAGGGGTCCGTTAATAGAGAGTGACAGAGATCCAATTTTTTCATGCCAATTTCATCCAATGTTTTCATCAATGTCCTTTCATTTATAGCAAAACAAGTGAGCAAAAAATTTGTTCTGTTTTAAGAGAGCTTTTTTGAGAGGTTGAAAAGTGGGATGGACAAAAATTTTTACCCCCCTTTTTTATATTTTTTATTAAAAGTAGACATGTTTTTAAGACTTTTGGTAGAGTATGAACATCCAATACTCAAAATTCGATTTTTGGCTAATTTTTGAATGTAAAAAAACGGCCGATTTTTTAATCATCTATAACTCTCGATCTGCTCAACGGATTTTGATGATTAGACCACCAATCGAACCGTCTCAATGAGAAGAATATTTTGTTTTTTTTGTTCATTTCTCTACGATCTTTTCCTGCCGAGTTATTCACAAAAAATCAGTTTTTCAGTTTCAAAATTTCAAAAAATTTATGTTTTCGATGTAAAAATTTCATTTGCGCCAGATGAGACCCATTTTTTCTGAAATTTCAGGTAATTTTACATATTTGTACCAATCTATAACTTTGAAAGCCTTGGACCATCAGAGATATTTGAGATTGAAAATTTGCATCTTCATATTGGCCCCATGTTATAGCATAGGCAAAAATTGAGCAAAAAATTTTTTGTCTCTGAATGCCAATTTTTTAGCTCAATAAATTTCTTTTAACCCGTATCCATCTAGCTGTGTGGTTTTTAGCTTACGTTTTGACCTTTGAGTGCGAAAATTTTGACTGCAACTTTTCATATGCTACAACATTGCCTATGCTACAGCATAGGGAAAAACAATATCAAAATTTTCGCACTCAAAGGTCAAAACGTAAGCTAAAAACCACACAGCTATGGATACGGGTTAAAAGAAATTTATTGAGCTAAAAAATTGGCATTCAGAGACAAAAATTTTTTTGCTCAATTTTTGCCTATGCTATAACATGGGGCCAATATGAGATGCAAATTTTCAATCTCAAATATCTCTGATGGTCCAAGGCTTTCAAAGTTATAGATTGGTACAAATATGTAAAATTACCTGAAATTTCAGAAAAATTCGGTCTCATCTGGCGCAAATGAAATTTTTACATCGAAAACATAAATTTTTGAAATTTTGAAAACTGAAAAACTGATTTTTTTGTGAATAACTCGGCAGGAAAAAGAATCGTAGAGAAAATGAACAAAAAACAAAATATTCTTCTCATTGAGACGGTTCGATTGGTGATCTAATCATCAAAATCCGTTGAGCAGATCGAGAGTATAGATGATTAAAAAATCGGCCGTTTTTACATTCAAAAATTCAGCCAAAAATCGAATTTTTATTAGATGTTCATACTCTACCAAAAGTCTTAAAAACATGTCTACTTTTAATAAAAAATATAAAAAAGGGGGGTAAAAATTTTTGTCCGTCCCTCTATTTCAAACATTTGACCTTCTCAGAAAAACTCTCTTAATGTTCAACATTAGGAGTTATTTAGAAAAAGCAACAGAAGCAGTACAGGAGATGTATGGTTAGCAAAGTTTCTCGAGTTTTCAGGCTTCAGCGATCCCACTGCCATATGCCCTTTCAGGCCGAGACCTGCCAAAGGCCTGGCTTCCAGAGAGGCCGGCTCATGTATGCAGTACAGGAGATGTTTGGTTAGCAAAGTTTCTCGAGTTTTTAGGCTTCAGCGATCCCACTGCCATATGCCCTTTCAGGCCGAGACCTGCCAAAGGCCTGGCTTCCAGAGAGGCCGGCTCATGTATGCAGTACAGGAGATGTTTGGTTAGCAAAGTTTCTCGAGTTATGAGGATTCAGCGATCCCACTGCCATATGCCCTTTCAGGCCGAGACCTGCCAAAGGCCTGGCTTCCAGAGAGGCCGGCTCATGTATGCAGTACAGGAGATGTTTGGTTAGCAAAGTTTCTCGAGTTTTTAGGCTTCAGCGATCCCACTGCCATATGCCCTTTCAGGCCGAGACCTGCCAAAGGCCTGGCTTCCAGAGAGGCCGGCTCATGTATGCAGTACAGGAGATGTTTGGTTAGCAAAGTTTCTCGAGTTTTTAGGCTTCAGCGATCCCACTGCCATATGCCCCTTTCAGGCCGAGACCTGCCAAAGGCCTGGCTTCCAGAGAGGCCGGCTCATGTATGCAGTACAGGAGATGTTTGGTTAGCAAAGTTTCTCGAGTTTTTAGGCTTCAGCGATCCCACTGCCATATGCCCTTTCAGGCCGAGACCTGCCAAAGGCCTGGCTTCCAGAAAGGCCGGCTCATGTATGCAGTACAGGAGATGTTTGGTTAGCAAAGTTTCTCGAGTTTTTAGGCTTCAGCGATCCCACTGCCATATGCCCTTTCAGGCCGAGACCTGCCAAAGGCCTGGCTTCCAGAGAGGCCGGCTCATGTATGCAGTACAGGAGATATTTGGTTAGCAAAGTTTCTCGAGTTTTTAGGCTTCAGCGATCCCACTGCCATATGCCCTTTCAGGCCGAGACCTGCCAAAGGCCTGGCTTCCAGAAAGGCCGGCTCATGTATGCAGTACAGGAGATGTTTGGTTAGCAAAGTTTTCTCGAGTTTTTAGGCTTCAGCGATCCCACTGCCATCTGCCCTTTCACGCCGAGACCTGCCAAAGGCCTG
The DNA here is from genome assembly GCA_030248095.1 of Ptycholaimellus sp. GST1_10. Lineage (NCBI taxonomy): Eukaryota > Metazoa > Nematoda > Chromadorea > Chromadorida > Chromadoridae > Ptycholaimellus > Ptycholaimellus sp. GST1_10. The sequence goes on along the minus strand of JASANA010011039.1, from coordinate 2,480 downwards.
TCTTCCAGACAGTCGGGCTAATGTTTGCATTTACTGAGTTGTTTTGTTAGCAATCTTTCTCGAGTTTTTAGGCTTCAGCGATCCCACTGCCATATGCCCTTTCAGGCCGAGACCTGCCAAAGGCCTGGCTTCCAGAAAGGCCGGCTCATGTATGCAGTACAGGAGATGTTTGGTTAGCAAAGTTTCTAGAGTTTTTAGGCTTCAGCGATCCCACTGCCATATGCCCTTTCAGGCCGAGACCTGCCAAAGGCCTGGCTTCCAGAGAGGCCGGCTCATGTATGCAGTACAGGAGATATTTGGTTAGCAAAGTTTCTCGAGTTTTTAGGCTTCAGCGATCCCACTGCCATATGCCCTTTCAGGCCGAGACCTGCCAAAGGCCTGGCTTCCAGAAAGGCCGGCTCATGTATGCAGTACAGGAGATGTTTGGTTAGCAAAGTTTCTCGAGTTTTTAGGCTTCAGCGATCCCACTGCCATATGCCCTTTCAGGCCGAGACCTGCCAAAGGCCTGGCTTCCAGAAAAAGGCCGGCTCATGTATGCAGTACAGGAGATGTTTGGTTAGCAAAGTTTCTCGAGTTTTTAGGCTTCAGCGATCCCACTGCCATATGCCCTTTCAGGCCGAGACCTGCCAAAGGCCTGGCTTCCAGAAAGGCCGGCTCATGTATGCAGTACAGGAGATGTTTGGTTAGCAAAGTTTCTCGAGTTTTTAGGCTTCAGCGATCCCACTGCCATATGCCCTTTCAGGCCTGCCAAAGGCCTGGCTTCCAGAAAGGCACAGCTATGTATGCCAGTGGAGTTTTAGTTAGCATACTGAGTTTTTAGGCTTTTTTCAGCTCGATCCCACTGCCATATGCCCTTTCAGGCCGAGACCTGCCAAAGGCCTGGCTTCCAGAGAGGCCGGCTCATGTATGCAGTACAGGAGATGTTTGGTTAGCAAAGTTTCTCGAGTTTTTAGGCTTCAGCGATCCCACTGCCATATGCCCTTTCAGGCCGAGACCTGCCAAAGGCCTGGCTTCCAGAAAGGCCGGCTCATGTATGCAGTACAGGAGATGTTTGGTTAGCAAAGTTTCTCGAGTTTTTAGGCTTCAGCGATCCCACTGCCATATGCCCTTTCAGGCCGAGACCTGCCAAAGGCCTGGCTTCCAGAGAGGCCGGCTCATGTATGCAGTACAGGAGATATTTGGTTAGCAAAGTTTCTCGAGTTTTTAGGCTTCAGCGATCCCACTGCCATATGCCCTTTCAGGCCGAGACCTGCCAAAGGCCTGGCTTCCAGAAAGGCCGGCTCATGTATGCAGTACAGGAGATGTTTGGTTAGCAAAGTTTCTCGAGTTTTTAGGCTTCAGCGATCCCACTGCCATATGCCCTTTCAGGCCGAGACCTGCCAAAGGCCTGGCTTCCAGAGAGGCCGGCTCATGTATGCAGTACAGGAGATATTTGGTTAGCAAAGTTTCTCGAGTTTTTAGGCTTCAGCGATCCCACTGCCATATGCCCTTTCAGGCCGAGACCTGCCAAAGGCCTGGCTTCCAGAAAGGCCGGCTCATGTATGCAGTACAGGAGATGTTTGGTTAGCAAAGTTTCTCGAGTTTTAGGCTTCAGCGATCCCACTGCCATATGCCCTTTCAGGCCGAGACCTGCCAAAGGCCTGGCTTCCAGAGAGGCCGGCTCATGTATGCAGTACAGGAGATATTTGGTTAGCAAAGTTTCTCGAGTTTTTAGGCTTCAGCGATCCCACTGCCATATGCCCTTTCAGGCCGAGACCTGCCAAAGGCCTGGCAAAGGCCTGGCTTCCAGAGAGGCCGGCTCATGTATGCGTCAGAAGTAGCCAAAGAGGAAGAAGCAATTCGAGTAAAATGTAAACAGACAGATAATAAAGCATGTAAAGTATGAGCTTGTGTCAAGTGTTAAAACGGAGCAGAGTGGCGCAGCGGAAGCGTGCTGGGCCCATAACCCAGAGGTCGGTGGATCGAAACCACTCTCTGCTACCGGGGGGGGTAGGAAGTCTTCATCCGATTTTGATATTCCAACAATTAGCTCAGGACTGTTTGATCAGAAAACGATGAAAACTGGTACATAGGTACACCCAATAGTGGATGTAGTGCCCATAAAATATTGTGCAAAAATATTCATTATTGAGCTCACAGCGCTGATTTGAAAATTTGGTACAACCTGTATCTTTAAGCATAGGGTGTAAGTTTTCTGTAATGGAGTGATTTTACAATTTTTATTGTCACGGATGCAAATATTAATTTAATTGCCTGCCGTTTTAGGACAATGTTAAGGATACCTAGGACTAACTTGTGACAAAGTTTGCTCAAAATATGTGCACCCAATCCTGAGTAAACTTCCATTATGTAGCGGATGAAGACTTCCTACCCCCCCCGGTAATACTTTTGCGTTTTTTAGTTTAATTTTAAATTTTAGTCCAATTCCATCTTTATGTTAAATTGCTTCAGTATCATATGTTCGCGGTGAAAAATAATTT
>JASANA010011038.1:0-14976 GCA_030248095.1 Ptycholaimellus sp. GST1_10 | reverse complement strand
GCGTCCTTGAAGGAGCTGAGCTTCCGGATGCCTGGTTTGGTCTTGAACTGGCAGCCGTGGAAGACAATGGCGAAGCTGGACTCGGACTGCTTCACGCCACTGCACATGTCTGACAGGAAGCAGAAACTGCAGTGTTGCAGAGTGGAGTCCTGGTAGTTATCGTTCCAAGGTTCTGGGCAGGTGTCAGAAGGCAGTGGATGTGTGAGATGCTGTGCTCGCCGTAGGATGCATTAGCAGCCTTGCTATTGAAGTTGAGCAAGATACGACCTTGTCTCACAACTGTCCACATCCAGACCTCCTATTTGCCATCACTGAGTAGTAGTTGCAGACGACGCAGTCTGCTGGCCACTTGGAGAGTTGAGTAAGCTCTCCTAGTCTTCGATGCCTGGTCTGGACCAGTGGCCTTCTATCGATTGTATGACTGAAGCCTGGACTGAAGATCACAACTCCAGTCATTCCTCTAGTCCTTTAGGTCCACTCGGACTCAGAGCCTTGATGAGTGGACTAGCGAGTGGCTTCCGTAGATTGTGAGGGCCGAAGATGGAACTCGCATCACTACTCCCAAATGTGCTCCCGGGCTCTTGAGCTCCATCTGGATTCACTTCTCCTGGCTTGTGTCTCAGGCTGTTAGGATGCGTCGCTTTCTTGAGCGAATCTCCCGATCCCTTCTTCCCCGTGGTGCGTCATTGAGTTGCTCCTGTTGAGCTGTCTTTCTCCTGCTCTGTGGTTGCTCTCTGACGACTGACTCTCACAGGGAAGGGAGGCAGACAGGAAGGGCAGTAAAGCACGCATCGCATCAGCAGCGACTAGGGAGGTGAGGGAAGGGCAATGGCGAGGGTGTTGAGAGACTGTGAGGAAGTCCGACGAGGGCTTCTTCATCACCACGTGCGGCAAACGGCGCTTCTTGCTCGCATCCACCGTCCGTTGCTCTCCTCCCTCCTTGCATTGGCTCTCCACGTGGCTCGCGATGGAGGCGAGCGTGAGCGTGAGCGGGAGCGTGAGCGGGAGTGCACTGATGACGAAGAGGCTCCCAGAGCATCCTGTCACCGCGGCCACTCAGAGCTCCCTCCATTCGTCATGGCTTGGTCGACCTTGGGCAACCCATTGACGGTGGTGGACATGGCCTGGATGAGCTTGGAGGCCTCTTGCAGGCCGGATTGCATCTGGCGCATCTGGTGGAGTCCGTCGAAGGCGGCATGGAGGCTTTCGGCCTTCTTCCGGCTGATGACGTAGCCGTCTCCCTTGATCTTGTTCAGCTGCTGTTGGAGGGCTTGTTTCTTGCACTCGAGCTTGTCCCGTGCCACCTGAGCTTGGCTCCGCTCCTGCTCCTTCTAGGATTCAGCGGCGGTCAGCTGTTTCTGTACGTCTTCGTAGGCCTTCTCCAGCGTCGTCACCTTCACCTCCAACCCCAAGCACTGTCTTTCAAAGGAAAGTGCTTTCTGCGCTTGGAGTGATTCAAGGCGGGATACGATGACGGTGCCTTTCTGTCGCTGAACTTGTCACTCCAGCTCCTGTATGCGGTCGTCCCTCCAGTGGAGTCGCTGGAGGAGATCAGTGCAGTTTTGCTCCAGATTGTCAATCAACCTGGAGCTGGTGTTTAGGTAGGCTTGTGAGCTCCGGTATCCCGGGTCCGCCTCTCTCCTCCTCCTCTTGAGACTCCCTGGGGCTGGAGCTTCTGGGAAAGGGAGCGGGGTAACGGCGACCATGAGCATTGCCAGAATGGGAGGCGATGACACTAGTGCCGTTCCTCTCCTCCTCCCCTTGAGGTCCTCTGAAGATGAAGCTTCCTGAAGGGGAAGTGGGGGGAAGGTGACCCTGGCAGCAGTTGGAGCTGAAGGCGGTGATGCCGGGGTTGTTCCTCTTCTCCTCTTCTCTAGGCTTGCTGACGGCGGAGCTTCCTGAAGAGGGAGTGGAGCAAATGTGACCCTGGCAGTGGTTGGAGTTGGAGACGAGGCCGGGGAAGAGGTCTCCGTCTGCGCAGGCAATGAAAAGACTGGCGATGGATTGACTAAAGCCGTGCTGCTGGAGAAGCTAGTTTCTGTTTCCATTGAAGATGGGGCTCCTGAGACTTCTTCAGGCAGCAGGTAGGCTGGTGATAGAGGGATGAGTGTGGAAAGGACCTGAAGCTCTGTCTCCGTCTTTGTCGGTGAAGAGGAGTCGGCTTCTTGTCTTGGCGACCGTCGGCGGCTGCTGGAAGATCGCCGGTCGCGTTTAGGAGACTTCTGGCTCCTGTCCTTGGGCTCCTCGCTTCCCTGGAGGAAGGCTATGAGGTCCTTCTCCCCTGGGAAGTCCTTGGAATGCTCCTGGCTGTCTGAGTTTGGCGGCTTGTCCGAGAAGCGTTTCCGCTTCCTCACCGATTCCAACTCGGAGCTGGCTCCTTCTTCTGGTTCTTCCTCACCTACCTCCTCTCCTTCCTCTCCCTCCTCCTCTTGGTGTGGCGTGGTGTCTATTTTGTCTCCTGTCGGTTGTAGGAAGTTGTCTGCGGACATATTTCTCAGGGAGAAATGTGTCCGGGTTTGATGAGGAGGGTTGGAGGCCGTTGATGATGGGCTACTAGGGCTTGAGAGTCGACAGTGACAGCAGCAGACAGTCACGGGGAGACTGAGGTTGGGGCTACGAACTCGTCTCCTTGAGAGTCAATGGCAACAGCAGCAGACAGTGGCTGGGTACCTCCGATCCTCCCCCTGCAGCGGGGGCGGGGCCATAGTGGTTGGCAGGTGGTGGTGGTGTGGAGAAGCAGGGGAGCAATCTCCAGGCTCCTGTGTGTGGAGGCCAAAGCAGGCTTGGCAGAGGCCTGTATCTCTGGAGGGCTGGCGGAAAAACTTCGGCATTGTTTATCACCATTAGGTGTCGAAAGGAGCTCCCTGTGCACGCTCAGCCAGTGCGTGTGGAGGAAGGGTGTGTAAAGTTGATGGAGGGGGCCATTAGGAAGAGAAAGGGGGGATCGTTAACTATCCTAGCTCTGGGGCGGTTGGGCGATTAGAGCTGACAAATGAGCATCCGCAAGGCGCAAGGCGGACTCCTTGTGGTCCGCACTGACAAGAATCAGCCACGTAGTCGGCTGCAAAGCAGACTCCTTGTAGTCTGCGCTCGTCCAGTCAGCCACCAATTTGGCTGCGAGGCGGACTCCTTATGGCCCGCACTGACGAGATCAGCTGCGTGGTTGGCTGCGAAGCAGACTCCTTGTAGTCTGCGCTCGTCCAGTCAGCTGCTAGTTTGGCTGCGAGGCGGACTCCTTGTGGCCTGCACTGACAAGATCAGCCGCATGGTCGGCTGCAAAGCAGACTCCTTGTAGTCTGTGCTCATCCAGTCAGCCGCCAGTTCGGCTGCGAGGCAGACTCCTTTTGGCCCGCACTGACGAGGTCAGCCACCTAGTTGGCTGCTAAGCAGACTCGTCATAGTCTGCACTTGTCGAATCATCCCCTGGTGAAGTTTGACAGAGGCTGAGGGTTTTGTGTTCCGTACTCCTTCCCGCGTCGATTAACCAGCTGCCTAGTAGGCTGGGCGCATGTCAGTTGCCTCCTAGTAGGCCTGCACGGTCGCGAATTCTGTGCTCATCAGCTCAGAGTCCCGTAAGACAAATTCGCTCTCCTCTGCATCCTCCTCCCATCCGTCAATGGTGCAAGGTGGCAAAAGGCGTACTAGGCCTTTGCAGAGTAACAGGTGGGCCCTCAGCCCAAAGTGAGTAAGAACGAGGGTGCTTTGCCAGCTCCCTCATGTGGCAGCCGCTCCCATGTCAGCCGCCCCTGCCTTGAATCCTGCTTCTCTCCCGCTTCCTCAGCAATGCGGCAGAGTGGAGCAGGGCATGCTCTTGCAGTCGTTCTGCCTCCCCCCCATAAGGGCGATGGATTGAGTAGCAAGAAGCCGAGTAGTTGTTGCCCGCTGGCTCTTAGTAGCTCTTGGGCGGGGCTTATCGCAGGGCATCTGAATTCCCGGTTCAATCCGCAGTCGGAGTCCACAGAGGAAGGCTGCTGTGAAAGAAATGCGAAGGTCGGATGCCGCGTTGTTGGTCATTCTCAGGTCTGCAGTTGGAGTCCAAAGAGCAAGGCTGCTCAGAGGAAGGCTGCTAGAGATGAGGAGGTTGACCCTTGAATCTTAGTCACGCTGTTTGCCAATTCCCACCCGCAGTCAGAGTCCACAGAGGAAGGCTGCTGAAGGGGAACTGCAGGGACAGATTGACTCAATTGAGCTGTTGCTGTTTAACACTTTCCGTCCGCAGTCGGAGTCCACAGAGGAAGGCTGCTAGAACGGGAGTGCAGGGACAGGTTGAACTCCTAGTGGCCGGCGGCCTGTGCCTGCCGATTCAGGCCATCGTAGTGTGGCCGGAGGCCCATGTCTTGTTCATGACGCAGTTGAAGGCAGTCCAGATGCCACTGAGCTTGATGAACAAGGCCATAGAGGTTGGCCGGAGGCCCATGCCAGACACATTTCAGTCCTTTATAGCTGATGAGCTGGGAGGAAATGTGCTGGCCGTTGATGATCATTGACCCGTCATTCTTGGCAATCGATTGATTGGCGGGGAATGAGTGGAAGTCAATGGGCATCCTGTAGGAGGCGGAGACCTGGAAGCCGAAGCCGAGGCCTTAGGCAGAGGCCTTGAAGCCGCAGTCCTTGCAGATTTGCGCCGTTTAGAAGGTCGGCAAATCTCTGTCAGACGCTGTAGAACTGAAGTTCTTGGACATCTTCTTTTATCCGCCTTTAGGATAATAGAAGCGTCGAATTTCCGCCAAATATTTCATTAAAGTTAAACTTTAATGTTCCCATTCGGCGTTGACTTGAAAGGCAGGGCTAGTTAACTCCGCTGGCTGGAGCTGAGAGGAGACATTCTTGTCCTGCTTTCAGGCCAGAGACAGCATAGTCTTTGAGGGCGCTTTTCGATGCCGCTCCATCCAAGGCCTCTAAGAAGAGGATAGAGGGGTAGGATGAAGGTGCGCAATCGGACTGTTCATCTATCCATTGTCCAAGTAGAACTGGTTGAGGCTGTGCTTGTCGCAGAAGTTCTGGATGTCCCAGAGGCTCAGCCAGGCCTCCTTGGCCATGTCGAATATGAACAGTCTGGTGGGGGGTTGAAGGAGGTATAGAAGTATGAGTGACGGACGATTGTTGGGTCCATCGGTGTCCATCTGTGCGCTGTCAAAGAGGTCTGTCTGCGTCTCTAAGATGCCCAGCTAGGCATGCGTGGCTGGGCAGAGCGCACTCAAGGCCAATCTTGGCCGGCCCAGGTTGGAAGGCTGGGGTAGAAAGGAGGTTCTGTGAAGGCTTGCAGATACGCCGGTGCCGCGAATTATGATGATCTTGAGGCGGCGATAGAAGATCTTCAACTCCTGTCTGTTGTCTGAGAGGTGCCAGCTGTAGAAGCTCTGCGCGCGCCAGAGGCCAATCTTGGCCTGTCTCAGCTATGGGGGTTGGAGGATAGAGGTGGGGTGTTAGGAAGAGTGGCAGGTGTGCCGGTGCCACAAAATACGATGACCTCGAAGCGGCAATAGCAGAAGCTAGTCTTTGGCTCCCATCCTTAGGAGATAAGGATTGAAGAGGGAGTTTTGAGGTGTCATTGGTGATGACATTGATGGCGGCGATGCAAACGCTGCTCTTCTGTCTGATGATTGGCTAGGCCCTGGCCAATTGGTTCAGGTTCCCATCCAGGGTACTCTTCCTTCTCGGCCGGCGGCGGAGAAGCGAGCAGACAAGTTGAGCTTGTGCGCCGTGGATGGAGCCTTGGAGGCTTGGGGCCAACGGAAGGCAGAAGAGGGGCGCATTCGCCATTGATGCAAAAGGCGGGCTTTAAGCGTGGCTTGCTTAAACGCCTGTCGCATAGGGGTTGGAGGGGGGTAGAGAGGTGTAGGGGACGCGGACGTTGTTGACGGCGGCGGTCCTGGGAGATCTGGATGCGGTTGTGGTGCTCCAGGAAGCCGTAGCAAAAGCAGCGGACTTTGTCCAGAATTGCCGCTATCTTCAACGGCGGGCAGAAGGAGGAGGAGGAGGTGGGTCATTGACACAATCTTCCGATGCGCATTAACAAAGGCAGGCACAGAGGAAGTAGGCCTTGGAGGCGTTGTGCTCGTAGCTGACGCCGTCCTCAAAGAGGTCCTTCTAGCCACAGGTGAGCAGGCTGAAGACGCAGATGACCGGGAGGCCGTAAAAGCAGCAGTGGAGGCAGTCCACTAGGCTGGGCCTGGTCCAGTAGTTGTCTGCGTAGAAAAGCGTAGTCCGCTTGTGAGTCTCCTTGGCTTGTCTTTTGGCATTGCTTTTCGAAATTTACGTGATCATAAAGATCCGTAAATGAAGCGATGTTGCAAGACAGCCATTGACTCTGAAGCTGGCTGGGCTTTTCTTCAACAATGCTCGAAAGTTTATAAATCCGCAAGGATTCATAAACAGGCGGGCCGGAGAGGTTGCAGCGGGCAGCAGGGAGTTTCAAAGTCGATCTCAAAACTTTAGCAGCGGAGACGTTGCTTCTGCTGGATAGCTGTCCTTGGCTGGCCGGCAGTTGCAGCAGAGGCCGTAAGTTTGAAAACTGACTGGAGCCAATTTTCAAACTCTGGCAGCGAAGGCAATCGGTTCGCTGGTAGCTGCAGGCAATTTCAAGATCCGTCCAGGATAATGAAATTGTCATCGGCGATGCTTGCGCAGCGGACATGAAAACAACTTTGCAGCCAGTTTTCGATGCCAGGTAGCAAGGTCGCGTCCAAGCCGACGGAGACTGGAGCTGGCAGCGACAAATTTTGAAACTGGACAGTGGTCAATTTCAAAGTTCGGCAGCATAGATGGGTCAAAGCTGGTTGCTGGCAGCTGAAGAGAATGTTCAAAATCCAATTAAGGATGATGAAATTCTGTCGACGACGCTGATGACGTCAGCATGAAAAGAAACTTTTCAGTTAATTTTCAATGCCTAGCAGCAAAGTCAAATCTTGTCTCGATCGTCGGCGTTGAATGATTTCATAAAATCTGCAAGGATAGAATGAAATCATTGAAGGGAGTTGCTCTATGAAGAGAACTTTTCAGTTCGCTTCAAGACCCTTTGACGCAGCAGATTACGGTAGCAAGTGGGCCATGACGTCAGAGTTTTGTTGGCAGCCATCAAGGATGGCGTGATGTCTCGAAACTCAGCGCTGCGATGTTGCTGGCGAAGATCAGAGATTGAAATAGGACTCGAAAGTCAATTTCAATTCCATGCAGCGTAGTCGCAGTTGCTGCCGTCTAGAAGTTCATGAGGCCAGCTCTGGCTGAGTGAAGTTCTGGAGCTGCAGGGTGGGCTGTCTGGCAGCGAAGCGGAGTCCAGCATTGCAGGCTGGGCTTGATTCGCTGTCCGCTCTTTGTAGATTGGTGATTGGGGCTTTTGACTCAATCGCTGCTGATGAAAGGGGCGGCAAAGTCAAAGGCCGGAGGTTGTTGTGGAAGTGGAAGTTGGCGGAAGTATTGCTGGGCATTGAAGTAGGATTGTAGAGGTGGTCGGTCGAAGGTACAGATCAAGCTAATCAGCTCTCTGATCTACCAAACGCTGTGGTGATATGCAGCAGGAACGTAGCGAGATACACTTTCATCGTTGTCACTGAAGGGGGTTAGGAAGACAGCGGAACTGGTTGGGGCAGAGCGAGCCACATTTTAGAGCAACTGATCCCAGCCTCCTTCCACCCGCCTCATCAACTAGAGGTCGGACGAAACCGGCTTTGGAAACGGCACAAAAGCGCTGCAGACCATAAATGATAATGTTTTAAGAAGGCAACTGCAGGTGCCTGTGAATTTGGAGCTGTTCCCCGCCAGTCTAGTCCGCAGAGCTGTGGAGGGCATCTTCAAAAACTACCTATCCGCTCCAGCTCTTCGTGTGTACTCATTCGACGAGCTGGTTAGCACCGCGGTCCCAAATTTGCACAGTAGGACTATCTTGTGAGTTGCAGCAAACACTGCTGGACATGATGGAGATGATGCTGGCTAAAGAAATCGAAAGCCAACCACTTTTCAAGCAACTTGAAATCGTAAATTTCTCTTCTAATCGTTGTTAAAGTGATTGTGGCATTATTTCACGACCATCTAGACCTAGAGCATGAATTTGCATTTTAGATTAAATATTGGCACGTTCAGTGAACTAAACAAATATTCGGTGAAAAGGTTGTGAGTTGAGCATATTTTGTGCCCTAGGTGAAAATGGAAAAATCTGGTTTCCAGGAATTGGTGTTGAAACAAAAGGATGTGAAGGAGGTGGGGAAACTGGCAGAGGCTTGGGAATGGGCGCAGCGGCACAAACTCATCCTTCTCAGCAACGCCCTTCTCAACGCCCTCGCCGATGAGGTCGAAGCGGCAGCCAAAGAAGGCCTCATCCTCAACTTCAAACCCTGCCTGCAGCTCCAAATCACACGTTTTATGCTTCGATGTTCCAATGTCTTCGGCCCCCTGTTCGTTTAAAACTGTTGCCTTCATTTCGTCCATCCGCCTTAATCTTGCATTCGATTCATCATATTTGCATTTTTACCAATGCGAGGGTCTTAGTACCAATGCATTTACTCTTTACAGCTGCCTTCATGCTTATGATTCAAAGAGGCATTTTACGCCAATGAAACCCAATGGTGCTATGGATGATTACATTCTATCCGGTGCTGATAAGTCCTCCATTTGGCGAGACTACTGTTCAAAAACATTTGCCATAAAAGCATGCACACCAGCAAGGGATCATTTTTATCGATGACTTATTTTAGGTTTCATGAATTCATTTTTCGCGCTTTTAAAAAATTGGAAATTGAAAAAAGTTGAGCGTTTCAGTAAGAACAACAAAATCTATTTGGCAGGCGTGAGTGTTGCCTACCTATCAATGGCCTCCCCCTAGCAAAATACCAACACTTGCGCTATTGCTGCTTTCAACCCCAACAGTAGCACCTTCAAAATATCTTTGGTGCTCTGAAAAGCGCCAGGATTGAGCGAGGCCGAGTGAAGATGAAGACCGCTGCGGATTCCACAGTAGACGCTAGGGGACGGAAGCGAGAGGGGCCAGTCTTGCAAGGAATGCTGCAAAAGCGGCCCAAACCCGCCTCCACATGGCCAGCCGCCTCCGACGTCCTCTTCAGCTCCCCCCTCTGCCCCCCGGCCAAACCCGCCGACAGGAGCCGAGCCTCTTCGAGACGCGCACCGCCAACGGCCTCAGCCTCACCTGGGGCCTGCTCATTCAGCTGGACGAGCAGCAGGACTGCCTCCTCCCCTACCTCAGCACCGCTCTCCTCCTCGCCCGCCCACTTGCCCAGCTGCCGGAGCCCGGCTACCGCTTCTCGCTCTCCCTCTGATCTCCCGACGCCGCCCCGCGGCCTGTCCGGAGCAGCCGCTGCAGGCTCGCCTCTGCCAGCCGTCCACTTCCCAACCGCCCCATTCCAGGGAAGATCCATCATTCAAGGCTGCCTCAGCCTCACCTTCCCCAAGGACTGGACGGCTGCCTACTTCAATCCCCCCTCCAATCCCTCCCCAATGCCGCCCATCATCCGCCGCATGCTGGATAGGGTAAAGGAGGCCGATCCACCCTTGCACCATTGCGGAGGCGTGCTCTTTGAAGCTGGAGGAAGGAAGTGAGCCAGGTGGACGGGTGGAGATTCGGTGTGCGGATGGTCGATCGCTCTGGGCCAACGCCGAAATGCTCAGCCTCAACTCGCCCTTCTTCGCGTCCAAGTTCAGCTTCAACGAGCACTCTGCTGCGGTTTCAATTCTAAACTAGCCTTTGTCAAGCTGATTATTTTATTTTGCAAAAAACACCAATGGTGGCCGCCTAGGCTATTAAAAAACATAATATACATACGCTCCTAAAGGTAATTAACTAAAGAATCATAGTTACGGAATTTGGTAAGCCATAGGGTGGGTTTAGGGAAGACAAAGGTTACTGGCAAGAGCCTGTCAAGCTGGACCTCTTCAGCGTCCATCTGGTTCGTATAGCTGTGGAAGCCATCTTCACCATCAGCTTCATCAATCTTCAACAGCTCTTATTCCTCTGTCCAATTACGCGCAGGATACCATGCACAAAAAATTAAGCTTAACATGCGCTTATTTCCACCTTCTTTCATCAAAGAGTTGGGCTAAAAAACCCATAACTAGGTGCGTGTTGACACGATTCTGTGTGGCGCTTGCCGAATCGGGGCCTGACACAAACCCCCAGATTTGTGTCAACACGCACCTAACTTTGTGTTTTTCTAGCCCAAAAATCCACGTGTTTGACCCCTTCTTGCCGAATTGGCTACAGGGTGTTCGCTGCCGGCTTGGGCCAAGAACGCATCCTTTCCCCATAGGCCCTCGTCCTGACCAGAATTATCATGTTGGACACAAAATTGCCATCGTATCCAGCAATTTACAAAATGTTTCATAGCATTTCTTTTCAAATATTAGTTTTTGCCTCGTCAATTTATATTCTCCATGTTTCCAACCGTATTGTTAAGGTAACAATTATGACGTTGCTCATTTATGATCTGATAATTTGTCATCTTTCCATTCACCCATTATCTCCACTTTTGCTCCCATTTTTATACTTTGGTGGCTGATTCACCAAAGATACGAATTTTTTTATCCAAAACAACAGATGTTTCTCTTCAAGTTTATTTGGCGTAGAATTTGCAGGAACTCATTGCTCTTCGAAAAGTTAGCGCAACAGCCTTTCATAAACATCTTAGTTTTGATTATTCTTTGCCATGCTGGGGGCAGGCGTCAGGTTGGATGACGTGCTCAGTCTAGACACCCTCTACGCAAACTAACAAGCTGGCTCATCTGCATTTATCCTCAACTTCGAGGCATGTCCCGCCCCCCTATAGGGGGGATTACAGTCACCTATATTCCCCCCTATAGGGGGGGGGGGGGGGGGGCCACAGACAGTCTGTATTCCCCCCTATAGGGGGGGGGGGCCACAGACAGTCTGTATTCCCCCCTATAGGGGGGGCCATAGACAGTCTGTATTCCCCCCTATAGGGGGGGGCCACAGACAGTCTTCATTTTACTTGCTAGTCGAATTTGCTACATTTGTTTCTCTGGCTATTTAGGCATTTTGAAAGTGCACATTGTCTGTATTCTCCCCTATAGGGGGGGCCACAGACAGTCTGTATTCTGCCTGTTTGTTGTACTTTAAGAAAACAAGGTGTTATTGTTGTCCATAGTTGCGCAGATTGAAATAAATGCGAAGCATGTGATGAAAATGAGATGGATTGGTATAGGCAAGGATTCGTCGAAGGGGTGCTATTCTGGCATTCGTTTGCTCGCAGACCTGGCTGTTTAGTTGACGCAGGTGTGGCAGGTGCTTATGCCTGCTGATGAGAGAAGCGCGGGAGCAGGACCTGTGAATACAACTTGCAAATTATGATGAAAAGAAGTTTTAAGCAGGAACCTGTGGTTGCGTTCATGGAAGGCATCGACTAGAAACTGCGTTTCTGCGAAAAACGGGGCCTCTCTCATCCAGTGTTTCTGATTTTGTAATTTTATATTTTTGTGAAAATATAAAATTATAAAATGTACTGTATTTCTATTCCATAATTTGGCCATATTTTTATTCCTATTTATTCTATATTTTTCAGAAAATTGTATTTTCATTTTCATTTATTGCGTAAGAGTCATTTTATATCATATTTTCAACTTGATTTTATAAGCCGATTTTAGGGTGATTTTTTAATGGCCATATTCCATAAATATTTCTTAAATATGGCATAATTAGCATCAATTTTGGCATGGTTTTGAAGGTGGAGAAGGCTAACAGCTGATCGAGAAGCCTGGTTGATGAGGACAGAAGGCCTATTAAAGGTGAAGAAGGCTGAGTGCTGGTGCTGGGAGTGAGGACAGATGGCAGACTGCAGGTGAAGAAGGCTTATCGATGAGAACAAAGGTCCAATTGATGGTGGAGAAGGCTGGTGGAGTACTGTGGCTGTTGCGTTTTTGAATCTTAGCCGAAATTTGATGGGGGGCAGTGTAGAAGGGCAGTTGCAGGTGGAGAAGGCTGACAGCTGGTAGAGAAGGCTGATTGATAAGGACAGAACGCCAAGTACAGATGGAGAAGGCTGAATGCTGGTAGAGCAGGCTGATCGATGAGGACACAAGACCAAGTACAGGTAGAGAATGCTGAATGCTGGTAGAGAAGGCTGATCGATGAGAGCAGAAGGCCAAGTGTAGGTGGAGAAGTCTGACAGCTGGTAGAGAAGGCTGATCGAGGAGGACAGAATACCAATTGGAGCTGGCCCACGTCTACCAAGCCTGGGGCAGTGAAGCGAAGGGAGTGAAGGTGGAGCAGTTCCAGCCTGTGGCTCAGCGAGACGGAACTTCCTGCGGCTTCTATGCCCTCAGCTTCCTTGTGGATACCATCTGCGGCCTCTCACCCGAAGCCAGGCTCTACCCCTCCCAGCAGCGCCTCCAACTCAAGCTCCTCCAGATCATTCATTCCAAACACATTCAGGTTTCCAAAAATCTATTCACTTGACCATTCCTCAAGCTCTGGGTTCAGCCAGTGTTGGAGTCGGACGCAGTGCGAGCCAAGAAGCCGTTGAGGAAGTTTCGGGTGACAGAGCATTGCTGCGGGAAGCTGGCCGATAGAGAGGAGCTGATGATCCAGTGCGACGCCCAGCTCTCCCAAAGAGAAATCGACAGAGCCTCCTCTTCCCAGCTTCCCTTTTTCTCTCCATCTTGTCGATATTAAGCCACACTTTTCATATTTGATGCTTCATTTTTGCGCGGCCGAAGGCCGCCTGCCGCGGAGGGTAGGGCAGTCAGAGCTCCGCAGGCCGTAGGGCATGGGTGCGAAGGCCCCGGAGCGTAGCCTGGCATGCGAAGCATGCTAGGCGAAGCGTAGGGGCCGTAGCACCCGTGCCCGGAGGCCGGAGGAGCTCTGGCGCCCTGCCCGAAGCGGCGGGCGGCCAAGGCCAGCTTAAGCAGTTACCCCATTTTTGCGTCCGTCTTTCCGCATATATATATATGTGTCCCTGTCGCGCTCGTACTCCGCGGTTTTTCAACGAAATTGGCTGATTTTTTGCATGAACGTCCGCCTGGGTGGTGGCTCGGGACCATTTTTTGCGCTTGGCGTAATTTTGCGTTTTTCGCCCAAAACCTGAATTTTTGATGTTTCAAAGTACCAAAAATCACAAATCGCTGGTTTTTCAACAAAATTGGCTGAAATTTTGCATGAAGGTCCGCCTAGGTGGTGGCTTGGGACTATTATTGGGGTTTTGCAAAATTTTTGTGTTTTTCCGACAACTTAGTATTTTGATGTTTCAAATTAGAAAAATTCATAACTCCCTAGTTTTTAAACAAAATCGGCTGAAATTTTGCATGAAGGTCCTACTAAGTGGTGGCTTTAAACCATTTTTTGCGCTTGGCGTAATTTTGCGTTTTTCGCCCAAAACCTGAATTTTTGATGTTTCAAAGTACCAAAAATCACAAATCGCTGGTTTTTCAACAAAATTGGCTGAAATTTTGCATGAAGGTCCGCCTAGGTGGTGGCTTGGGACTATTATTGGGGTTTTGCAAAATTTTTGTGTTTTTCCGACAACTTAGTATTTTGATGTTTCAAATTAGAAAAATTCATAACTCCCTAGTTTTTAAACAAAATCGGCTGAAATTTTGCATGAAGGTCCTACTAAGTGGTGGCTTTAAACCATTATTTGGGCTTTGTGAAATTTTCAGGTTTTTCCCTAAAACTTAGAATTGTGATGTTTCAATTTTGAAAAAAACCATAAATCCTGGGTTATCAACCAAATTTACTGAAATTTGCTCATGTAGATTGACAATATTGCTTGGAACAGAGGCCGCGCATCTTGGCGACAGCCGAGAATACCTTGTTGGATATGCCTACATTTTCTTTTGCTTGCTGACAATGTGCACTTTCAAAATGCCTAAATAGCCAGAGAAACAAATGTAGCAAATTCGACTAGCAAGTAAAATGAAGACTGTCTGTGGCCCCCCCTATAGGGGAGAATACAGACTGTCTGTGGCCCCCCCTATAGGGGGGAATACAGACTGTCTATGGCCCCCCCTATAGGGGGAATACAGACAGTCTGTGGCCCCCCCTATAGGGGGGAATACAGACTGTCTATGGCCCCCCCTATAGGGGGGAATATAGGTGACTGTAATCCCCCCTATAGGGGGGCGGGACATTCCTGTCAACTTCAGCTTCTCCGATGTTCCCTGTCAAATAGGGTCCCCTCTTGCGTATAGTTTCACGAAATGGATGCCCTCTTGCGAAATGGACGCGTACAGTTTGGAGGGCGTAGAAACGAACCAATTCGCAGGCACTAATTCATTCATCCTCAATAACTCGCTTTCAGAGGTTTCATTTTCATACCATACACAAAGGTGGAGGCTTGGACTATGCTAGCTCCCCCCCCCCCACTTAAATAATCCCCCCCCCCCACTTATACAATCGCCCCCCACTTAAAAATTGAAATTTTTTTATTGCTTTAAAATACATATCTGTGCATATCTCGAAGTTTAAACTCAAGGAATTTTTTTCTAAACAACAAAATACCTACTTTTTTAGTTAGTCTATACCGGATGGCGGGCGCATGCCTATCAGGAGTAGGGGCTTGTCCCCTACAAGGAGTACCTTTCAAGATTCCAACTGAAGGGCTTAGACGCATGCTCGTCCTCGACGAGGTCATGACTGTGGCAGTACCTAATATACTATGATCAATTAGAAGGTACTGCCACAGTCATGACCTCATCGAGGACGAGCATGCGTCTAAGCCCTTCAGTTGGAATCTTGAAAGATACTCCTGATAGGGGACAAGCCCCTACTCCTCGTAGGCATGCGCCCGCCATCCGGTATAGACTAACTATGTTTCTAAAAAAAGTAGGTATTTAATCAAGTGCATGAAAATTCCTTGAGTTTAAACTTCGAGATATGCACAGATATGTATTTTAAAGCAATAAAAAAATTCAATTTTTAAGTGGGGGGGATTGTATAAGTGGGGGGGATTATTTAAGTGGGGGGGAATGTTTAAGTGGGGGGGGAGCTAGCATAGTCCAGAGGCTTTTGGTCGGAGC
>JASANA010011037.1:0-36804 GCA_030248095.1 Ptycholaimellus sp. GST1_10 | reverse complement strand
CTTAGGTTTGAGGCCCCTCAATGCTCGTGCAATGTCCACAGCTTCAAATGACAGGCTGGCTAGGGGGGCTCTTGGCACTGGAAGAGGAATGAGCGTAGGAGGAGAAGTGAAGACTGGGGGCAGAGCTCCATCGTCTTGGATGAATGCTGAGCTAAACTGCCTGCTAAATAAAAGGGCCTTTTCCTCATCTGAATGTGCAAGGCCTGATTGAGCTGAGCTGGAGGCCTGGGGGGAGGCAGAGCTTAGGTGCGCGGTGGGTGTGCAGGGCGGGGCAGGGGGCGGGGGGGCACAGGGAGAGGGGGACTCGCCGGAGAGGAGGGATTTCATTGTCTCTTCGCCCAGTGCGTTTAGCGATTAGCCTGTAAAGGGGTGGGCCAGTTGACAGGCGGTGTTGGCTTCCTGGGGATGCTCTCAGAAGCTTTTCATCATCTCGTTTTAGGTCAGCCCTTATGCAGCGTCGGTATGAGCGCCGGGAGTGGCTGGAAAATTTGTGCCCTGGAAAGACGCGCCAGCGGAGCTGCAGAAGGCCTAGGGTGCGGCGGGAAAGGGGGCCAGAGCGCGGATGCTGTGTGAGTGTGGGTTGGCGGACAGGGACAGATGCAGAGACTGCTTCTGCAAGTATGAGCTCTAGGAGGTCACAGAATGCGGAGGAGGATTGGGAGGAGCTGGCAAGGAATTCCCAGTCTATTGTCCTAAGAAAAGAATTTAGGGCTTGCGAGTCAATCTTATGCCACTGGTACGCTGGTGGCGATGGCAGAGCTGGGCTAGCCGGTACCTGGTCAGGGCTGGCAGCGGGTAGCCGGAGGACAGCACAGACGGATCTGTGGTCGCTCAGGACAAGCTTGGGGCCCACTCGCACTGCTTCAGCCTGGAGATCGCTGGAGCCTAGCAAGATATCCAGTAGATTTTTGCCCCGTGTGGGTTCGGTCACCAGCTGCATGAGGCCAGAAGAAGAGGACCAGGACAGAAACTCTCTACCAGCAGCTGAGCGGGAAGTGAGTGAGGGCCAGTTGATTTCTGGGAGGTTGCAGTCCGCAGCGATGAGAGTTGGGCAGACAGGCTTTGAGGACAGCAGTTTGGACAGGGCAGAGAGGCAGAGAGTGAATGGCTCTTGGCGGAGGTTTGGAGGGCGGTACCAGCAGCAGATGCGGATTGGGGGCGCCTTGGGGGAGAAGGAGACTAATACTGCAGTGGCTTCAGGGGGGGTGGAGTGGGGGGCCTGGGGGGGCAGAGGGCAGGAAATGGAATGCAGACGTTTTGAGACCAGAATCATAACCCCACCTCCAGTGGATGAGCGATCACAGTGGTATGAACGGTAGTGAGAATCTGGGTCAAACAATGCATCTGGGATAGCTGGGGAGAGCCAAGTTTCACATACACATATGATGTCAAATTGCTTGCTGAGGAGAAGGGCTTTGAAAAGGGGGAGTTTAGGCCTTATTTGGGTGCAGCTACGCAGTCCTCGTGCATTGAAGGAGAGTAGTTGGCAGAGTTTCAGGCTTGAAAATTTTGGCTTGCAGGGGCTGGCTCTGGAGCCGGGGTCGAGGAGGGGGAGCTGTCAGCGGCAGGTGGGAGTGGAAGGGTGCGGCTGGCTTCCTCAACTTGCGAGGCCCAGGAGGTGGAGGCAGCATGCTGGGAGGTGGCAGTGTCCGCTGAGAGTGCTGGCTGAGAGAGGGGTGGAACGAGTGGTGTGGGGGCAGTTGGGGGGATGGGGTGGAAAGAGTGGCTGGGGGCCTGCTGCTGGGGCAGGGGGAATGGAGGAGGGAGCGGGGGTTGGCTGGGGGAGGCTTGTTTCTTCCTGGTCCTTCCAGGTCTTGTCCAGAGCCCCGTCGATGAACTTGAGCAGAGGGAAACCTGGCCGGCGGTAGTTGATGCGGTAGTGAATGGTGCCTGAGCTGGGGGCTGGGAGAGCGGCGGTGAGCTGGGCATGGCGGGCAGCTCGCGTCTTCAGCAGAGCGAGCTCTTGCGGAGCTCGGTCTGGGCGGAGGAAGACGGATTTGAAGTCCTCTGACTTGGACAGCTCGCGTGAGACACTTAGGACTAGGGCTTGGTCTTGGGGGCAAGAGAGGGTGATGCGGAGGGGAGGTGCTAGGGGGCGGGAGGCTTGGGAGGCTGGGGGAGGGCCATGAGAGCCAGGACGGGGGTTGAGGCGCAGAGCAGCAGTGAGGCGGAGGGAGGGGGGAAGCGGCAGGGCCCGCAGGAGGTCCTCTGCCAGCTGCCGGGGGTCCTCACCTTCTGACTGTGGCAGTCCGACTGCAATGACAGAGCAGACCCGTGTGTCTTCTTTTGCTTTTTGTTCCAGTTGCTGCAGGAGGGAGGTGGGTGGTCGGGGAGTGGCTTTGGGGGCGAGGGTGGCGGCAACAGCGGCATAGGAGGTTCGGGGAGGGGGTGGGCGAAGGAAGAAGCCAGAAATTGCCTTGAGTTGGGCCTCAATCGCGTCCAGGCCGGCCGAGGGGAGGGGAGGCGTGTCCACGTGCGCAGCATGCGGAGGGGTGGTCTGGCGGCAGGCTGTCTGGGTGGCTCACCCAGAAAAGGAAGTCATCAATGACGAGCTGCCCAAATTTCTGCCTCAACACACAGCCTTGTTTGCCTCTGCGCACCTGTCAGCCGCACGCCTCCCCCCTTCACCAGGCTCCTAGCCTGCTACTGCATTTCTGTTACAAAATACTGCTGCTGTTGTTTTAGTCATTCAACATGGTTGGGAGAAAAAGTAGGGGTAAAAACAGTCTACTGACAAATGAAGAACAGGAACAAAGATTTAACACTTCAATGCAGAATTGCACCACCAATATTTTCCAATCAGGATATGCCTGCTTGAAATATCCAAATTTTGGGTGCGACGAATTTTCCAAACCTTTTTTGCGCAGCACCTTATTAGACCGGTAAAGAAATCTTGCAGCAACGCGGGCATGGAGAGCAAGCTTCTCTTCAGCTTGGCCGGCCACGCAAAAACCTTCTCCATGGAAACAGACTCTGGAAGCCGATTCCCAGAGGAGCCGGAACTCCTGGCCAAAGATGAGCCATTGGAAGTGAAGGTACAGATTCCAGACTTCATGCAGCCAGCCTCTGCTTCAGCTTCTCAATCTCCCTGGGCTTGTGAATGAGCTGGTCCGGGCTGTGCTTCAGTCGAATTGTGTACCGGAATAGTTTGCTGGTGAACCAGGAGCAGAGGAACCATAGAGCCTGTTGCATCTGCATGTTCTCAGGACTCTGCCTGCCCTGCTAGCATCTATTTATAGCCCTTAAAGGGAGAGTATCAGGAATGTCACCCCCCTCAGATCGTGCTGGATTTTTTTTTATAAGAAGGTTATGGTAAAGTAAGCTTGCAAGCATATTTGGTTTTAGCACTTTTAAGTAAAATTTTTAGGAAAAAAAATCCCAAAGTTTCCTATGTTATAAGATAGGGGTGGCAAATTTTGGGCATAAAAAAATTCGCCAAAATTCCAATTTTTGTTCCCCTCTTTTCCCCGCTCAACAGTGACTGGATATAACCAAAATCTAAATTTTTAGTCAATAAAAGACAACAATATTGAAGCGCCTACAATGTGACTGCTCCCTACATTTTGACTTACCCAATTAGACGATGTTTCAATGACTTGATTTATAGCTTTTGTATGTAACGTCGATTTGATTAATTCAAGTGTTAAAACTTAGCTAAATAAATTGGCTGATGTTGTCGAAAAATTGTATTTCATCACAAAGCATCATTGAAACAATTGTTGCCACACTTTTTAGCATCATTTATCTCTATATGGCAATAAAGTAATAAAGCTTAAAATTTGTCAAGATTCTTCTAGCCGGAAAGCTTGCCTTTCTACCCAAGCACTTTATATTTCACATTATTTATAATTTGCTCAGGTGAGATGCAGTATGTTTGATCATTGTACAATCAATATCTAGCTTTTAAAATGGGCCATTTAACAATGCTCTATCTGAAAGTCAGAGCTGTTTTGGGAGTAGCTAACATGCCTTGCAAGATACTTGCGCAACCAACTATCTTCCAATTAAGTCTCAGTCAAATTGGTGACACCGTCATTTCTGATACCCTCCCTTTAACATGTCCACTAATGACTGGCAGCTGCGCATTGAGAAATAAATACGGAACTCCAGCAAAATCTTCAAATTGAAACATAAGCTAATCAAGCAGGCCACATGAGCTTGCAGGTGAGGTTTCGCCTGATGAACTCTCGGCGGGAGTTCCGGCTGTTGCCGCTCAGTGGTGATCTGAAGGCAGTGGCCCCATTGGACGGCAAGCAACAGCCAAATCTAACTCTGGTTGCTCAGGTCAAACATCGCAGAAAGTGCCCTCATTTTTACTCTCCCAACTGAATGGAGTGGAGTCAGTGGAGTGAACTTCCAGACCAGGATAATGGCGCAAGAATAAGGGAATAGGTGGTGAAAAGTGCAGCCAGCCCTTCTACCAGTCAGCATCCCTGAGACCCACGATGGACTGTCCGCCTTGACCGACACTTCACTGCTCAGCCTCAATGCCCAGCTCAGCTACAACCGGGAGGGAAGTATGCTTCTGCTTTTTAAGGAAACCAGCTCATTACTGGTCCAGAGTTATTCTGATCACTTGAAAATAAAATCATTGTAGAAAAACAAAGAAGCAAACTATTTTAGCATTATTTTAAAAATTACGAGGCAAAATTGCGAGGCATTCGAGGCCAAATCTCTGGCTGAAAGTGTACTGCATACGGATGGCTTTGGCGTTGTGAAATGTTAGCCTTTGCTGAGTGCGTGGAGGTGGATGAGGAGAAGGGGGGCGATTTGCTTGCGCCCTGGACTACGAGTTGCTGGCAGCGTTGGCTTTCACAGCCAGGGCGAGGGACGAAGGGCCTCAACAGCCCCACATCCGTATTCGCTTCCTCCTTACCCATGTCCTCATCTCGCCTACTCTGCCCTCGTAGCCAGCGCTCTCGTTCATGCTCCATTTTTGACCTTTCAAATAGCACCATAAAGATCCACTAATAAAATTAAAATTTTTACTGTGCAATATATTTGCCCGCACTCACAGAGCTCGGTGGCAAAGGAGGGTGACTTTGTGCACCTTGTAACGGCGGAGGATGCTGGTGTGAGCTTTTAGCCTGCTCTACGTCATGCATGGCGGTTACTTGGATCCTCCACTGCTCAACATTGGTCACTTGCTCTGCCACTTCCATTCCTTATGCTTCAATGTTCAAAGCTACACGGGTGCCCCATATTTTTTCCTTTCATCAACTCTGGCTTGCGAGGAAGCCAGCATTTCGTGGAAAGAGGCAGTAGCAGTGCAGGAAGGCAGGTGGAGGCTGAACCACCTTTGGACCTTTGGACCTCCTACCTTTGGACACGCAATGAAACCACTCCTGTCGCATTGATCCTCTCTCCTTTCCTAGACCACCAGTGATGCTGATCTATTTATCCCAGCTTTGCAGATGAACAATAAGAAAGAAGAAGGAAAGAAGACTGGAGCCCGGCAGCTGGCGGAGGGAGGTGCAGCCTTCTCAGCATAATAGCTGTCCTCCTCAGAAAAATGTTTTTTTCCTCCTCAACTCAGCTTTTTAATGTTTCGGCGGTTGCCTATTGTTTCATTTTGATCCAATTGGACCAATTGTTCGCAGAAAACTTTCTGTAAGATGTCAAATGGTAATCTTAAAAGTAAAAGTATTTTCTACCATCGGCAAGCATGAAACAAGTCTCTTTTCTCCCTCCCTATGATTCGATTGTCCCGAGTACAATATCAAAGAACTAAATCAAATGCTAGTGGAATCTGCTGAGCCACCTGCATTATTAGCACACATTGGAATGATCCATTTAAGATGGTACCAGATACCTCTTTCCATTATTTTAAGATTTATCTCAAAACACACATTGTTTTGCATTTGATGGAAATTACTCAATTAGAAGCAAGGTAAATATGAATTGCCCCAAATGCTTCATCGAAACTTCATCCTCAAACCTGCCACTGCATTTTACCCGAATTCATTTGGGGCGCTTTGCAAGCTTGCCAAAGTGGCAATGCAGCGTTTGTGAATTCACTGCCACTGATCCCTCAGAAGCCGCTCTTCACGCCATTTACATGCAGCACAAAACTCTAAACCTTCAATTACCAGCCCTTAATATTGATGCAATGGCGGGAAAAACTCATAATTCTGACATTACTGCTGCTGAAAGTGAAGAACCCAAAATTACCTTCCAGTCGGAATTACCTTCAAAAATTGAGCTGCATGAGCTACAGAGCAGCAGTTTGAAACAGTCGGTGTGCAGAGATGATGCGGCTTCATGTCTTCGCTGCAACAAACAGCTTTTTGTATCAAAAAAGTTTGCACATTTTTAAATTTCTGCATAATTTCCACATAATTTTACGATGCAGCAGGGCTCAAAATATGGAAGACCACCTAATAGCCTGCTTCAAACTTCGACCATTCCAGTGCGCAGCTTGCGGAAAATTGTTCAGCGGAAAAAGAAGCGCTCAAAGACACCTAAACACCAGCAATGAATGCAGGTAATGTGGCATTTCGTTTCTTTGTTTTTTCACTTACGGTATTTCAGAGGGGCATCTGTTGTGCTTTCGAACCAGAAAGAAGATGAGGCGATCGTGCGAGCAGGCTTCCTTGAGTGCTTCGGCATTGACAATGCTATTTGGAAGGGGTTTAAAGGATTTCTGTGAATGATGAAATGCGTTTGGAAGGTCGCACGTTTTTCGTAAAGCAGACGACTGGGTAGATAGGATGGGCTGTGGTTGGTGGAGGGACGGTTAGAGAGACTTGCAATTTTGATCACTCATGTTGGGGCCGGAACAGATTAAATTAAGATTGAATGCAACGAGTGCGATGACATAGGGGACCCTAGACAAAGTAAGAGTGACAACACAGAGAGGTATATCTGTGTGACGTTGTGACGAACGTCTCGAGAACAGAGGATATGATCAGTTTGCTGATCATATCCTCATGATATGCCAATGGATATGCCCCATCAGGATATGCCAAGGCACGCATTCTCGTCTTCAGTTTTGCAAAATTGATTGAATGGCAAAAATAATTTGTTCAAACAATAAACCAAGATTAGAGGAAAAATTTTTTTCTTTTTGAAAACTCAACAAGACTTTTTGAACTTAAAAAAATAAACTAAAAAAAGCGCTCAAAAATGTGGTGTGAGATTTGCTGTTGGCGGAGCAAAAACAGAGCTGTTATTTCGCGCAAATTTTGCGCTCCGCTACCTCCTAGCAGTAGAGCAACAATTCAGTTTTTCAACGAAATTCGACACTTCTCAAATTTCAGTCTTTATCTTCGTTTCACACTAAAATTCAATGAAATTATTGGTTTCTTGGGCTGACTCCCTGAGCCCCCCCCAAAGGTTTCACCCCCCCCCCCCCAAAGAGGTTTCACCCCTCCCCCAAGAGTTTCACCCCTCCCCCAAGAGTTTCACCCCCCCAAAGGTTTCACCCCCACCCCCCAAGGGTATATATTGAAAAAAATTTTATCAGGATACTGTTTACGGCAACCCCTTAGGCTTAGTCAAAATGCGCGAATACTGTGGCAGTACCTACTAGTTGCTTAGGAGCCATGGTCCATACTGTGGCAGTACCTACTAGTTGCTTAGGAGCCATGGTCCATACTGTGGCAGTACCTACTACATGGACTAACTAGTAGGTACTGCCACAGTGAAAGGACGAGCCTTTTAGTTTTTGTGTTGGCTACGCCCTATATAGTGGTATAGACTAACTAGTAGCATGACGAACTCGGTATAGACTAACTATGTTTCAATAGTTACAATAGTTAATAATAAAAAAAAGTAGGTATTTAATCATCTACATGAAAATTCCGTGAGTTTAAATTTCGAGATTTGTACAGAAGAGTATTTTAAGCTATTAAAAATTTTTTCAATATAGTACCCTTTGGGGGGGGGGGGGGTGAAACTCATGGGGGGGGGGTGAAAGTCATGGGGGGGGGGGGGGGAAACTTTGGGGGGGGGGGGGGGGTGAAACCTTTGGGGGGGGGGGCTCCAAGGGTTCAGCCGTTTCTTGATAATTCTGAGCCGTAGGCTTAATTTTTCAGTAATATGACGAATTTCTCAAAGAATTTTCTAGAGCAATATCCAGGCCAATGTTCTGGCCAGCTAGGAGGAGGCCATGGCTATTGGGCCTGGGAGGGCTGGGGCCAGTGATGGAGAATGGACAGATGACGACGGAGGTGATCAATCTTTTCCTCCGCTATCGCCTGATCGCCATCGCCATCCTACACCTGCTCATCTGTCCTGGCGCCCTCATCTACTACGGCTACGGTTGGCAGGCATATCAGTTTTCTGAGGGCGAATAGAAAAGCCTTTGTGGTTTTTTGGAGAGTATTTGGGGGCAAATTGTGGACATTATTGGAATAACGTTTAACTTACGAAAACTTTTAAGCTTAAAATGTTTGTGAGAATCATGATTTCAAAGTGGTGAAGTTTTGAGAATACGCACCAGTTGGAAAATGGGGTACTGGGAATAAATCAATCATCAAATATCAATGGATTAATCATAAAATCATAAAAACATAAAATAACAAAGACCCCTAAATAATCAGCTCAATCAGATCCTAATGAGTTGACAAAATAAAAAGAGTAAAACAGCAGATTGCCTGCCGCGCGAGGGAAGGTATACATTGCCAAGGCAGGATTCCATGTGTCGAGTGGCCGGTGGCATTTGGACCGGCATCTACGGTCTTTTCCTCGCTGCCGTTGGATTTGCAGCCGCCATGTTCACCTCCAGCAGGTATTCCCTGCTTACCAGTCTAGGTCACCGATATGGTAAACACTAAAAACCAAATGTAGAGAAGAATCAATTTTTTGCCACTGAATTCGACGAAAAAGGACATAAAGTAATCTGAAAAAAAACTTGAGCTTTTAGTTTCCCATCAATTTTCAACCTAGACACATGTGAAAATTCTGAATTTGTTTCAGTGAAGAATCACCCTCTTGAATTATTCAGTGCAATGTATACCCAGTACAGGGGCCTGAGGACTGTTTTTCTCTGGATGGTTCTATTCGATGCGGTGATTCTCATGCCCTTTCTCATCATCTTCTACGCCATAGCCGCTGCCATACCAGTTCCGGACGTCTCAGTTTGCGCTTATTAATTGTTTTTTCCAGCAAGCTAAAAGCGAACTGGTTTGACGCAAAATTGGTAAATATCTAACTTCATAAAAGAACTTCATTAAAGACACCCTGAAAAAAGTTGACCTTAATAAAAGATATCCTGAAAAAATGCCTTTTTAAATGTTTCACAATTCCAATCGATATTTTTGTGCAAATGGAATCCCTTATCAGAAAAACTGGGTGATTTAGAAAAAAGTTCAGAACATGCTCAAAATTGTTCAGCTGTTTCTATTTCGCTTGCCAGGACACGGACCCATTCTGGCAGAGCATAATGGAAAAGAAGGCAGGAAATAGTTATCAGATTTCGTTCAGCATTTTAATTAGCATCGCCGTCATGCATCTCATCCTGGACCTCGGCACCCTTCTTTTCCTCTACCGTTTCCGCTGCATAGGTTCCACATATTTGACCGATTTTTGTGCTAATTTTTGCTCACCAAATTTATACAACCAAAATTTGCTCACCAAAGTTATGTTTGAAAAAAAAATTTAGCCAAAATATGCCGCAAAATTGGTATCACGAACTTTCGTACCCAGGATCTTTCGTACCCGAACTTTCGTACCCGAACTTTCGTTACCCGAACTTTCGTACCCGGGAACTTTCGTACCCGAACTTTCGTACCCAAATATGTGTACCCTATAATCTGTCAATAAACTTGTAACAAATGCTTTGCCACATTTGAGACTTCAAGCTAGCTCAGAATTGTATGAAAAAAGGCAAAAAAAATGTATGACCAGTAATTTTAGTTGTTGTAGCTTTGAGAGAACCTATCTACCTGTTTTCAGTATTTTGATGAAGATTTTTTAGCATTTTGCAGGCGGATGAAAATGTTTCCATGAACATCAAAGATCACCTTAACCCTAACCCAAAAGTCAATCTAGTGTCCACCCACAAACACCAAAGCATTAATAAACTGGACCTAAGGTTGGAGGTAGGAATGCTGAGCCCAGTAGGCTGCATGATACCCTGTGGTTATGCTCAATAACCCTTGCACTTTAAACTGAATGAGCATACCATTTTGTTAGAATTTAGGCCTCATTACTGTTTGGGTACGAAAGTTCGGGTACGAAAAGTCCCGGGTACGAAAGTTCGGGGTACGAAAGTTCGGGTACGAAAGTTCGGGTACGAAAGTTCCCGGGTACGAAAGTTCGTACAACCGAAAAATTTCGTGTTTTTGAGTGGCGATAATTTTTTTTGGAAGCACAAGGAATGTTGACAGAGGCTGCAAGGAATCGGCTGGAGTCCGCAGCTGTGGTGGAAGCTCAGCCAGCCCCGAACGCCTATGCCATGATGGAGGCTCCGGTTGTGCAGGCTGACCAAGGCCAGCAAAGCCCCCCATACCCCACCGAAAGCATCTGAACTCATTCTGCTCTTTTTCCTGTTGAGATTCAACTGATTTTATGCCAAATCTCTTTCCGCTGACTGCTTTTCTGTTTCGATGTGATTCTGAATCCTAGTGTTCCCTTTTGATCTGCGCCAAATTACCGAGTTGCTCGATTTACATTATTGACCAATCTACCGCTGCTTAGATAAGAGACGCTTCACATAAGATGTTAGATATCCTGTGGAAGAGCCGGAAAAGTGAAAATTTTGAGTTGACCAACAAACAAGACTGTAGAGCAAGTTTTTGCGATCGCTCTCCTGATGAAATTTTTCAAAAAGATGAATCTTAGCCCAAGATATGACCAAAAGTGTAAAGTCAGTCAAAAAATGGGGCAATCCTTTCCTGTTTTGTTTCATTGAGTCATTTTATAAAAACTAATGCACCTGGTTTTTTTTCAACCTCGTCAAAAAGCGAACCAACTTCCCACCATTCTCCCAAACCACTCTCTTTCTGCTGGCAACAGTTAGCGCTTATTATCCGGCACAAAGTATCAGGGGCATTTCATTCGTCGCACAGATCAGGATTAAAGGGACCAGCGCATTTCTTCTCATGTCTCCAGCGCCCATCTTTCTGGCATGTGCTGAAAATAATCCGCCATATTTCCGGCAAGCTGCTCAGCTGGGTCTACTATTTGTCGTAGATCTGGTTGGAGCCGTCTAGGCGGGGACCAATCAGGCGACTTTGGCCCTGGTTCACCGGAACGGTAATGTGGGTGGAGAATAATTCGTCCTCATCTCGCTCCTCCTCCCAGCTGCAGGGGCACTGGCCTTTGGCCTCTGAAATGCAAATGCAGTGACTGTTTGCCATTTGCCAAAAAACTGCATAAAATAGCTGAAAATTGGAGTATTCAGTTTTATGAACTGGACGAATTGATTACAGTGATTGAAAGTTTCTAGTGTGCCATGTTTTCCTATACTGGAGGATTGTGTTGAAAAGCAAACGGATGTTTGCTTGATCCTGGCTTAAAGTGGTGCTGGGCGTAAATTCAGAGCAGGCGGGGAGAGCGGACAGATTGTAGGCAGGGGCAGTCAGAGTGGTTGTCATTGGCCTGGCCGTTGTAGCTGGTGGAATAGGCCCAGCGTTCTGGCAGTAAGCAAGTCGCAGGACCATTTTGTCCTGCTTGCTCAGATGCATGTTTGCCTGGCTCAGTAGTTTCTGTTTGGTCGGGTCCAGGGTTTCAATCGCCAGAATGCTCGCATTCATTGCATACTGAAAAGAAGAATTTGTAAATCAAGATTTCGAATTTCCAAAATGTCGATTTTGGCAATTATGTTATCGAAATTTTGAATCCGTTAGTTTAAACTAGACCTTTTTGTCTCCATAGTGCATGCGACTCAGGTAGTCATAGGTCAGGTTATAGGTGACAGTTTTCAAGCCATAGACTTTAAAGTTTTTATGAGCCTTCTCATAAATGTTTTCGAAATTTATTTTGATATAATTGTCTCTGTCCGGCCGCGTTTGCGTATGCGGCATGCCTACAAAATTGGCCAGTTTTTTTGGCGTAACTGCTACTTACTGGGACAACTTGCCTAAAGCATGGCAGGTTTCATGCAGCAGTATTGCTTGCGTCTGAAAGTAAGGTTTTTTGTGTGGTGTATATTGAAAACGCTTCATTTTTTAAAACCTAGCACTTTATTGCCCCAATATATCAAATAGGTTCTATAAATAAGGAAAATGCAAAAAAGTTCCGTGAAGCGCCAATTCCTGAGCTGCTAGCGCTGAATGTTCGATTTTGGCCCTAAAACGGCATTTTTGCCTTATTTTGGCCTATACTGGTCCAGGACATGGCGCTTCACGGCGCTTTTTTGACATATTCTATTCCTTTAAACTATGATAGAATTATTTAGGCTGTGAAGCGCCTACTTTTTATGCACTTCCGTCAACTTGTAGCCAATTTTGGCTCTAAAATGACATTTTTGCCTTATTTCGGCCTATACTGGTCCAGTACATGGCGCTTCACGGCACTTAATTTGAAAGAAATTAAATTTGAAAGTTTATTTATTTATTTATTTATTTTATTTATTTTCTAACACATGTCCCATCAAGAGACGTAAAAAAAGCGATAAGTTAACAATAGCGAGTGAATATAGGCAGTTGTTGCATTTAGCAGTCGAGAAGCACCCCTTGCCGACCTTTGCCGACCTTTGCGACAGCGCCCTAGTTATGAATGGGTGGCCGAGTTTTTTGGAATTTCATGTCCTGAGTTTGAGCTCCTCGGGCATTGGTTGAAACCTAGGACATATATATCAATCGAAAGCTCTAGTTGAGATCTTGATGAGAAAAATCGTGAAATTTTGAAAAATCGTGAACAACGTGCAAAAAATGGCATAAAAAATGACATCTTCGAATTTGAAGTGTTCCCATTTTAGAACAAAAGTGAAATTCGAAATTTGAAGATAAACTGGATTATTCTACTGGTTCCTGCCATAAATTGCCGCCTGCTTATGAATGAGCAGTGGAGTTTTTAGGTGGACAATGCCAATGAAATGGACATGTTACAATTTATCACAATTCAAATCAAACTAAATTAAGATTGCGTAAACAACTTGTCTATGTCTTTTTGATGATCGAAAATTCATAAGCTTCTTATGCTGAAGCATTTTAGTCTTGTTCTTGCGATTCTTAGGGTCTTCGGCAGATACCTAAAATTTAAAAGTGTGATGCAGAGAATATACAAAAGGAGGAGGAGAATGAACTGAAAGAATTTCTTTGGCCAGCAGCTTGTAGTCCTTGTGGTCCAGGTGGCAGGAGGGGCAGATTTCGCGGGTGATGATCGACTGGAATCTTTCCCCCAGTGCTCGAACGACGGCTTGTTCCCCAGACCACAGGTTTAGGATGCCTTTGGTGGATGGCCTTTTTCCGAGGAGGCTGGCTAGGTGGCGACGAAAGGAGACCAGGCAAGTCCAGTAGCAGTCGCCCAGCCTGCTAGCCTCAAAGATGGTTGCTGCGATTCCTCTCTTCATATGCTGCGAAAACCAGCGAGAGACTCGTCCACCAGACTCCAGCTCCATGGATAGGAGGAGTGTGAAGAGGGTGTCAAAGCTGCAGGTGGAATGGTGCTTCTGGAGTGGAAGGATGGAGAGGCGGGACTGCTGAACGATCTAGGCGATCTGCTGGGCCAGCGCAAGCCCAACCCCGACAATGGCCAGCCCGTGGCCAATCCCAACCCCGGCAATGGCCATGGCGGGCAGAAGTCCAAGGACCACATCCGTAGCAAGGGCTACATCGAGGGTGCCTACCCATGTCTCTTCTCTGTACTCAATCTCTTCTCTATACCCTTTGTCAGATGCAATATGCGAATGCAGATGTAAAGGAATAGAATATGTCAAAAAAGCGCCGTGAAGCGTCATGTCCTGGACCAGTATAGGCCAAAATAAGGCAAAAATGCCGTTTTAGTGCCAAAATCGAACATTCAGCGCTAGCAGCTCAGGAATTGGCGCTTCACGGAACTTTTTTTGCATTTTCCTTATTTATAGAACCTATTTGATATATTGGGGCAATAAAGTGCTAGGTTTTAAAAAATGAAGCGTTTTCGATATACACCTTTTTGTGTGGCTGCAGGCCGCCTGCCGCGGAGGGCAGGGCAGTCAGAGCTCCGGAGGCCGGAGGGCATAGGTGCGGAGGCCCCGGCTAAGGCCCCTACGCTTCGTCTAGCATGCTAGGCTACGCTCCGAGACCTCCGCACCTATGCCCTCCGGCCTCCGGAGCTCTGACTGCCCTTCCCTCCGCGGCAGGCGGCCTGCGGGAGCGCAAAAATATCAGTTCAGTGTGTAATCTTGCCTAATATAAGTGAAATCTTACGTCAGCTCATTTAAAAAAAAATAGAAGTTTTTGTCTCGAAAAGCCAGTTTTGAGTATTCAACGCAATAAACCAGTTATGAAATAAACTTTTAAATAAGTGGGAAAGAACCTGTTTCGGGTCGCTACACGGACTCATTTCGATAATACGCCATTCCGAGTATGGCATTCTGCCAACACGGGTTGAGCCTAGACAGTAACCTTAAAATTTCCATAGATTCCCGATATGATAGACGAAAATTGGTCTAACGTGAATCTTGAGGCTTCTTATATCGGATGCAATTATCGTCTTTTTTGCAATTTGATTCGCTATATATTTGCTGGAATTTAAGGCAAGGCACTGCAGAACTAATCTCTGTCAACGCTCCCTTTAGTGCCACAAGCACTTGCGGTTCTGAAAATATGTTAAAAATGAAGGAATAGAAGCACAATTATAATTTTTGAAAAGACCCGCAACATGAATGGCTAAAACAAAATATAAAAAAATGATAAAATTAAATAAAAATTTAAAAGCCAAGAAACTTGCCCAAAGATGTTGCATCAAAATAGTAGCGAATTGGGGAGCTCCAACGAAGTGACGGAAAGTAATTGAAGTCGATTATGTAGCGCTTGCCGCGGTCAAGTTCAACGGATGAGCTACATTACAGGGTGGAAGCTGCGCATTATGTAGCTTTTGTTTTTTTTTTTTTTTTTTTTTTTGCTGGGTTTGTTGTTTTGTTTTTTTTTTTGTGGGTTGTGTTTTGTTTGGGTGGTTGGTGGGTGTGGGCTTCAAGCTTCGCTGGAGAAAGTACTTAGGAGGAAGAAGCTAAGATGTCCCAGCTCATCCATCGCTTGCCGCGCCATCGGCATCGACAATGTCCTCATCACGGATGATAAGATCTTCCGTAAAAATTCAACGAAACCCTGCCAATCTTTTTTTTTTTTTGGTTAAGGAAAGAAATTGTAATCCAAAGGGGAGGCCTTTAATATAAGCGTATGTTAGAGCTACGATAAGAAAGGGGGAGACGATATATGTGTATGGTGAATATAAAATGATTAATTTTTTTTTTAGTTTTTGTTTATTTCTTGATGTATATTATCATGAATGATAATTTTATATAAATGCTGTAGAAATATGTGTATGTATTTTTTTTTTTTTTTTTTTAAGAAATTTTGGTTTATTTTTTTTTTTGGGGTGTTTTTTTTTTTCGTTTGGGGGGGGGGGAGTTTTTTGTAATAAACAAAAAAATAAATAAAACCGCGTAAAAAAATTTTTTTAAATCCTCCTGAAAAATGGGTGGAAAAATATAAGTGACAAAATTGGGAGGAATCACCCTGTACGACATTTTGACATCATGTTTTTCATCCTTACTTCCATTTCATCAACGGAAAAGATGAAATGAAATGTAGGCCAGAAAATTGGCTAATATACGAGTTGGGAAAAAGGCAACCATTGATGCGCCATCCAAATGATGGTCATTAGAGCATACGATGCTGGGTTTAAAATAGTTAGCATTTTGCGAAGTTTTTACCTTAATCTATCTGATGAAACTCGGCGCTTCTATTTTATACAAGCTAGAAGAATGGGGCAGGACTGACTAAATTTGCGTCATGTTAGTGATTTGCCTCGCTTATCTTGCTGGTCCAAAGAATCGGACGATTGTATTTTGGACCATTGTTGTCTGGCCTTCCTGATACATAATAAGCTTCACAAAGCGTTTCTGATAAAGCGCAACACCAACGAGATAAATTGAGGCTTACGCAGAGTATTGTCCGCTGTGAAAACGAGTTGTGCAACTATCGATGCTAACAAGTACTAACAGAAAAGAGGATCACATCCGTAAGAAGAATCTCCAATTGAAATTTTTACAAAAACTTTCGTTGTCCGAGTTCACTTAACTTTGTTGGATGAGCTTTGCTGAAGGAGGAGGGACATATTGTGGCTGATGCCCAGAACCCTCCCCCCCCCAAGAGATACACCCTGCCCCAAAGATATAGCCTCCCCCCAAAGCAAGCTCGTCCTCAACGAGGTCATGACTGTGGCAGTACCCTTGGCATTCTCATGAATGCAGTACCCTTGGCATTCCTCAACTAGTAGGTACTGCCACAGTCATGACCTCGTCTAAGCCCTTCAGTTGGAATTTATAAAGGTACTCCTGGTAGGGGATAAGCCCCTACTCCTTGTAGGCATGCGCCCGACTAACTCGGAATTGAATAAGACGAAGTTGTTTTGAGGGGGAGGGGTATATCTTTTGAGGGGGGTTGTATCTCATGAGGGGGCGTAAGGGTGGTCGTAACATCAGCCCGTTTTTCTGAATTGGGCCACTGAAAAAGTTGGTTTGTCAATTTTAGGGCGTTTAAGGTTAAAAACAGGATGTGAAGATGCTGGGCATTTAGTTGAGAGTGGGGCCAAAGCTTGCGTCCGCCGCCATCTGCCTGACTGGCCACTTCTAGTCAAAGTGGATGTCCTGGTGACCGTTCAGAAGCCTGGCAAGGTACCTAAGGTGAAAACAGGGGATGTGAAGATGCTGGGCATTTAGTTGAGAGTGGGGCCAAAGCTTGCTTCCGCCGCCATCTGCCTGACTGGCCACTTCTAGTCAAAGTGGATGTCCTGGTGACCGTTCAGAAGCCTGGCAAGGTACCTAAGGTGAAAACAGGGGATGTGAAGATGCTGGGCATTTAGTTGAGAGTGGGGCCAAAGCTTGCTTCCGCCGCCATCTGCCTGACTGGCCACTTCTAGTCAAAGTGGATGTCCTGGTGACCGTTCAGAAGCCTGGCAAGGTACCTAAGGTGAAAACAGGGGATGTGAAGATGCTGGGCATTTAGTTGAGAGTGGGGCCAAAGCTTGCTTCCGCCGCCATCTGCCTGACTGGCCACTTCTAGTCAAAGTGGATGTCCTGGTGACCGTTCAGAAGCCTGGCAAGGTACCTAAGGTGAAAACAGGGGATGTGAAGATGCTGGGCATTTAGTTGAGAGTGGGGCCAAAGCTTGCTTCCGCCGCCATCTGCCTGACTGGCCACTTCTAGTCAAAGTGGATGTCCTGGTGACCGTTCAGAAGCCTGGCAAGGTACCTAAGGTGAAAACAGGGGATGTGAAGATGCTGGGCATTTAGTTGAGAGTGGGGCCAAAGCTTGCGTCCGCCGCCATCTGCCTGACTGGCCACTTCTAGTCAAAGTGGATGTCCTGGTGACCGTTCAGAAGCCTGGCAAGGTACCTAAGGTGAAAACAGGGGATGTGAAGATGCTGGGCATTTAGTTGAGAGTGGGGCCAAAGCTTGCTTCCGCCGCCATCTGCCTATCCAGCTGAACAATCGGGCTTCAGGGCCAACAGAGGGACAACAGAAGCTCTCCTCCGAATCACTCAGACAGCATTCAATGGACTCGCAGCCCCCAAACCAGCCCTCCGCTCCCTCATCGTTGCGGTGGACTTCCGAGCTGCCTACGACAAGGTCCCACGGCTCCTCCTCCTCCAACGTCTGGCCTCCCTCAACTGCCCCCCGCGCTGGGTCAGCTGGCTAAGAGCCTGGCTAGCTGACAGGAGAGCATCGGTCAAGTGGAATGAAGCCCTCTCCCCCTCAGCCACCTTCTCCGCCGGCCTTCCCCAAGGCTCCCCACTCTCCTGCAGCCTCTGGAACCTCTTCTCCAGCTCCCTTCCACTCGCAGTCAAAGCAGCCTCACCAACCTCAGACGTGGTCCTCTACACCGATGACACTACCATCATCACTCGAGGCAACCTTCCAGGACTCACCAATGCAGGCGCTGCAGCCCAAGCTGCTCTAGACGGCCTCCAAAGGTGGGCAGAAGTGAACGCGGTAGAGATCGCTGCTGACAAGACCTGCGCCCTCCTCGCCACCCTAGACCCCAGACAGGGCCCAGACACTGCCCCTCCTCTCCAGCTCGCCGGCCACCCAATCTCATACACAAAACACCTGAAAATCCTTGGAGTGGAAATAGACAGCCAGCTACGAGCTACCCACCAGTGCCAAACAGCAGGAAAGAAACTAACAAGATGAACCTCCATCCTTCGTGCCCTCGCCAGCACCACCTGGGGCTGCTCAGAGTCCACCCTCCGGCCCCTCTACAAAGCCTTCTGCCGCCCTGCTGCCCTCCACGCTGCACCCGCATGGCTCCCCTTCGCTGCCCCTTCCAACCTCGAGAAACTAGAAAGAAAGAACACTGCCGCTGCGCGCGTCATCGTAGGAGCTCCCCCGTCTGCCCCAACAGCTGCAGTCCTCCGCGAAGCTGGCCTCCCTCCTCTCCGCCTCATCGCCGACCACGACTCCGCCTGGACCCTCTACTCAGCTGGCCGCTGGAAGGCAACCCACCCCGTAGGCAAGCTCTGCCACAGCCCTGCCCCACCCACCCGGCTCAAGGCCAAAGACGGCTCTAGACCCTCCTGGAGATCTAAGGCAGAGGAGGAGCTGAACGCAGCTCTAGGCCATCAGGCCCGCCCCCCTCCCTGGCCCCCTCCCAACGGCACCGGCCTGGACCCCAACAGCGACTACGATTACCCAGCTCCCACAAGAACCGCCCTCAAAAACCAAATTGAAACCAAATGGAGAACCTGGTACGAAGAAGAGACCCCTCCCAACTCAACCCACCGACGCTGCTCTGACAGAGAACTCCTCAACTTGGGCCATCTCCCGCGCTCCTCAGCAGTCTCCATCCACCAGCTATGCCTCAACAGGGCCAACTGGCTCCAGGAAACCCGCCACCGCTATGGCCGAACGGACTCTAGCCTCTGCCCCCACTGCAACGTAGAGCCAGAAAACTCAGACCACTACTTGCTCCGTTGCCCTCGCTGGGCTGAAGAAAGAAGAATTCACCTGGGAGCCGCCCCCACCATCACCTGCCTTCAAGAGAAGCCCGAAATCGTCAACGACTTCCTGTGCTGCGCCCATCTGTGACGGGCAACTTTGCATCCTGCAAGTTCCGGAAAACCAACCAACCAACCGCCATCTGCCTGACTGGCCACTTCTAGTCAAAGTGGATGTCCTGGTGACCGTTCAGAAGCCTGGCAAGGTACCTAAGGTGAAAACAGGGGATGTGAAGATGCTGGGCATTTAGTTGAGAGTGGGGCCAAAGCTTGCTTCCGCCGCCATCTGCCTGACTGGCCACTTCTAGTCAAAGTGGATGTCCTGGTGACCGTTCAGAAGCCTGGCAAGGTACCTAAGGTGAAAACAGGGGATGTGAAGATGCTGGGCATTTAGTTGAGAGTGGGGCCAAAGCTTGCTTCCACCGCCATCTGCCTGACTGGCCACTTCTAGTCAAAGTGGATGTCCTGGTGACCGTTCAGAAGCCTGGCAAGGTACCTAAGGTGAAAACAGGGGGGATGTGAAGATGCTGGGCATTTAGTTGAGAGTGGGGCCAAAGCTTGCTTCCGCCGCCATCTGCCTGACTGGCCACTTCTAGTCAAAGTGGATGTCCTGGTGACCGTTCAGAAGCCTGGCAAGGTACCTAAGGTGAAAACAGGGGATGTGAAGATGCTGGGCATTTAGTTGAGAGTGGGGCCAAAGCTTGCTTCCGCCGCCATCTGCCTGACTGGCCACTTCTAGTCAAAGTGGATGTCCTGGTGACCGTTCAGAAGCCTGGCAAGGTACCTAAGGTGAAAACAGGGGATGTGAAGATGCTGGGCATTTAGTTGAGAGTGGGGCCAAAGCTTGCGTCCGCCGCCATCTGCCTGACTGGCCACTTCTAGTCAAAGTGGATGTCCTGGTGACCGTTCAGAAGCCTGGCAAGGTACCTAAGGTGAAAACAGGGGATGTGAAGATGCTGGGCATTTAGTTGAGAGTGGGGCCAAAGCTTGCTTCCGCCGCCATCTGCCTGACTGGCCACTTCTAGTCAAAGTGGATGTCCTGGTGACCGTTCAGAAGCCTGGCAAGGTACCTAAGGTGAAAACAGGGGATGTGAAGATGCTGGGCATTTAGTTGAGAGTGGGGCCAAAGCTTGCGCGGTGCCGAGAACCTGGCAAGTACCAAGGGAAACAGGGAGTGAAGAGCGGCATTAGTGAGAGTGGGGCCAAAGCTTGCGTCCGCCGCCATCTGCCTGACTGGCCACTTCTAGTCAAAGTGGATGTCCTGGTGACCGTTCAGAAGCCTGGCAAGGTACCTAAGGTGAAAACAGGGGATGTGAAGATGCTGGGCATTTAGTTGAGAGTGGGGCCAAAGCTTGCTTCCGCCGCCATCTGCCTGACTGGCCACTTCTAGTCAAAGTGGATGTCCTGGTGACCGTTCAGAAGCCTGGCAAGGTACCTAAGGTGAAAACAGGGGATGTGAAGATGCTGGGCATTTAGTTGAGAGTGGGGCCAAAGCTTGCTTCCGCCGCCATCTGCCTGACTGGCCACTTCTAGTCAAAGTGGATGTCCTGGTGACCGTTCAGAAGCCTGGCAAGGTACCTAAGGTGAAAACAGGGGATGTGAAGATGCTGGGCATTTAGTTGAGAGTGGGGCCAAAGCTTGCTTCCGCCGCCATCTGCCTGACTGGCCACTTCTAGTCAAAGTGGATGTCCTGGTGACCGTTCAGAAGCCTGGCAAGGTACCTAAGGTGAAAACAGGGGATGTGAAGATGCTGGGCATTTAGTTGAGAGTGGGGCCAAAGCTTGCTTCCGCCGCCATCTGCCTGACTGGCCACTTCTAGTCAAAGTGGATGTCCTGGTGACCGTTCAGAAGCCTGGCAAGGTACCTAAGGTGAAAACAGGGGATGTGAAGATGCTGGGCATTTAGTTGAGAGTGGGGCCAAAGCTTGCTTCCGCCGCCATCTGCCTGATTTTTTTTCTGGCCACTTCTAGTCAAAGTGGATGTCCTGGTGACCGTTCAGAAGCCTGTCAAGGTACCTAAGGTGAAAACAGGGGATGTGAAGAGGTTGTGTTTTTTTTTTTTTTTTTGTTCCGTTTGTTTTTTTTTTGGTGTGTTGTGGGTTGTTGTTTGTGCTGGGCATTGAGTCGAGAGTGCGGCCAAAGCTTGCTTCCGCCGCCATCTGCCTGACTGGCCACTTCTAGTCAAAGTGGATGTCCTGGTGACCGTTCAGAAGCCTGGCAAGGTACCTAAGGTGAAAACAGGGGATGTGAAGATGCTGGGCATTTAGTTGAGAGTGGGGCCAAAGCTTGCTTCCGCCGCCATCTGCCTGACTGGCCACTTCTAGTCAAAGTGGATGTCCTGGTGACCGTTCAGAAGCCTGGCAAGGTACCTAAGGTGAAAACAGGGGATGTGAAGATGCTGGGCATTTAGTTGAGAGTGGGGCCAAAGCTTGCTTCCGCCGCCATCTGCCTGACTGGCCACTTCTAGTCAAAGTGGATGTCCTGGTGACCGTTCAGAAGCCTGGCAAGGTACCTAAGGTGAAAACAGGGGATGTGAAGATGCTGGGCATTTAGTTGAGAGTGGGGCCAAAGCTTGCTTCCGCCGCCATCTGCCTGACTGGCCACTTCTAGTCAAAGTGGATGTCCTGGTGACCGTTCAGAAGCCTGGCAAGGTACCTAAGGTGAAAACAGGGGATGTGAAGATGCTGGGCATTTAGTTGAGAGTGGGGCCAAAGCTTGCTTCCGCCGCCATCTGCCTGACTGGCCACTTCTAGTCAAAGTGGATGTCCTGGTGACCGTTCAGAAGCCTGGCAAGGTACCTAAGGTGAAAACAGGGGATGTGAAGATGCTGGGCATTTAGTTGAGAGTGGGGCCAAAGCTTGCTTCCGCCGCCATCTGCCTGACTGGCCACTTCTAGTCAAAGTGGATGTCCTGGTGACCGTTCAGAAGCCTGGCAAGGTACCTAAGGTGAAAACAGGGGATGTGAAGATGCTGGGCATTTAGTTGAGAGTGGGGCCAAAGCTTGCTTCCGCCGCCATCTGCCTGACTGGCCACTTCTAGTCAAAGTGGATGTCCTGGTGACCGTTCAGAAGCCTGGCAAGGTACCTAAGGTGAAAACAGGGGATGTGAAGATGCTGGGCATTTAGTTGAGAGTGGGGCCAAAGCTTGCTTCCGCCGCCATCTGCCTGACTGGCCACTTCTAGTCAAAGTGGATGTCCTGGTGACCGTTCAGAAGCCTGGCAAGGTACCTAAGGTGAAAACAGGGGATGTGAAGATGCTGGGCATTTAGTTGAGAGTGGGGCCAAAGCTTGCTTCCGCCGCCATCTGCCTGACTGGCCACTTCTAGTCAAAGTGGATGTCCTGGTGACCGTTCAGAAGCCTGGCAAGGTACCTAAGGTGAAAACAGGGGATGTGAAGATGCTGGGCATTTAGTTGAGAGTGGGGCCAAAGCTTGCTTCCGCCGCCATCTGCCTGACTGGCCACTTCTAGTCAAAGTGGATGTCCTGGTGACCGTTCAGAAGCCTGGCAAGGTACCTAAGGTGAAAACAGGGGATGTGAAGATGCTGGGCATTTAGTTGAGAGTGGGGCCAAAGCTTGCTTCCGCCGCCATCTGCCTGACTGGCCACTTCTAGTCAAAGTGGATGTCCTGGTGACCGTTCAGAAGCCTGGCAAGGTACCTAAGGTGAAAGCAGGGGATGTGAAGATGCTGGGCATTTAGTTGAGAGTGGGGCCAAAGCTTGCTTCCGCCGCCATCTGCCTGACTGGCCACTTCTAGTCAAAGTGGATGTCCTGGTGACCGTTCAGAAGCCTGGCAAGGTACCTAAGGTGAAAACAGGGGATGTGAAGAAGCTGGGCATTTAGTTGAGAGTGGGGCCAAAGCTTGCTTCCGCCGCCATCTGCCTGACTGGCCACTTCTAGTCAAAGTGGATGTCCTGGTGACCGTTCAGAAGCCTGGCAAGGTACCTAAGGTGAAAACAGGGGATGTGAAGATGCTGGGCATTTAGTTGAGAGTGGGGCCAAAGCTTGCTTCCGCCGCCATCTGCCTGACTGGCCACTTCTAGTCAAAGTGGATGTCCTGGTGACCGTTCAGAAGCCTGGCAAGGTACCTAAGGTGAAAGCAGGGGATGTGAAGATGCTGGGCATTTAGTTGAGAGTGGGGCCAAAGCTTGCTTCCGCCGCCATCTGCCTGACTGGCCACTTCTAGTCAAAGTGGATGTCCTGGTGACCGTTCAGAAGCCTGGCAAGGTACCTAAGGTGAAAACAGGGGATGTGAAGATGCTGGGCATTTAGTTGAGAGTGGGGCCAAAGCTTGCGTCCGCCGCCATCTGCCTGACTGGCCACTTCTAGTCAAAGTGGATGTCCTGGTGACCGTTCAGAAGCCTGGCAAGGTACCTAAGGTGAAAACAGGGGATGTGAAGATGCTGGGCATTTAGTTGAGAGTGGGGCCAAAGCTTGCTTCCGCCGCCATCTGCCTGACTGGCCACTTCTAGTCAAAGTGGATGTCCTGGTGACCGTTCAGAAGCCTGGCAAGGTACCTAAGGTGAAAACAGGGGATGTGAAGATGCTGGGCATTTAGTTGAGAGTGGGGCCAAAGCTTGCGTCCGCCGCCATCTGCCTGACTGGCCACTTCTAGTCAAAGTGGATGTCCTGGTGACCGTTCAGAAGCCTGGCAAGGTACCTAAGGTGAAAACAGGGGATGTGAAGATGCTGGGCATTTAGTTGAGAGTGGGGCCAAAGCTTGCTTCCGCCGCCATCTGCCTGACTGGCCACTTCTAGTCAAAGTGGATGTCCTGGTGACCGTTCAGAAGCCTGGCAAGGTACCTAAGGTGAAAACAGGGGATGTGAAGATGCTGGGCATTTAGTTGAGAGTGGGACCAAAGCTTGCTTCCGCCGCCATCTGCCTGACTGGCCACTTCTAGTCAAAGTGGATGTCCTGGTGACCGTTCAGAAGCCTGGCAAGGTACCGCAGCTTTGTGGAATCTCTGAATTTTCATTTATTAGGGGATCTGTTGATACTAACGAGAGAAACTGAGACATCATCATTAATTTTAGTTTTCTCTCATATTTTTATTCAAATGTGTAACATTAGACATCTGGGTATTGCTTCTATGGGCCAAACACGGTGCTGGAAATCCGAGTCCGTGAGTTGAAGACTGGTAAGGTACCGCAACTTTCTGGAATTCTCAATTTTCGTTCTAGGGGAAACGTTGATAGCAACTAAACTACTGCGACTTCATCATCGGGCAATGAGTGGCGGTTGCTTTTGAGCAAACACAGTGCTGGAATGCCGAGTCCATGAGCTGGCCACCTCTGCAGCGGTCCAGGTGAAGAGATCAGGAGCAGCAGAAGGGAGGGCGGAGAAAACGCAGGGCGCAGAAACCACAGCAACATCATTAACCGAATGTGGATTTTGAGCTTAGAAACCTGTTCGAAACATAAAAGTTCTGGGTAGAAGTAGAGGGCAGCGCAATTGTAGGCTGGGCTGCATTAGGAGTTCTCGAAGGACGTCTATTCGAGTGGGCCATGCAGGAAGCATGGAAGTGAATATGCATCCATCCGTGCAGGAACTTTGGCCGCTGCAAGTTGGAGCCACTGCCACTGCAAGCAGCAATAGACCAACTCTCGGTAGTCCCAATCAAAACACCTTTTTTTTAGCAAATTAATCAACGAAGGCATGACAAGCTCTTCATGAAAAAGAGGCAAGAGACGGGATTTGTTTGAATGGCAGATGCGAGGTGGACGCTTGTGTTAAAGAGCCATGCCTGAACTGCTCCGGATACCCAGTCGGCAGGTGTCCTCAGTTCTTCAATGGCAAAACTTGCGGGTGACACCTTTTTCCTCTCCTCTTGCCCTGCCCTATTCTGCCTGCCATACTGCAGGGGGCAGGGGCAGACAGAGATTTGAACAGCCAGCAGTTGATTCTGTCACCTGCAGGGAAGAGCTGGGTTGGATGGGAGCCAGCCGCAGGGGCTGCAAGGATTGGACTGTTTTCTGAATCTGTCGCAACAGAGGAAAATCTGAATCTGCCTAGCAGAGGAAAAAAACACGTGGTGGTTGGAAAGGGCAGTCCAAGCCAGCTTCGAATTACTACGATTACTAAGGCTGGCGCACTGATGCAAACTCGAAACATCAGCAAAGCTGGCCAAAGCTGGCCTGTGCTCCAGGTGGAGAATGGAGCCTATTGCACTGTGAATTCCACTGAAAAATGTTTTCACATTGCAGGCCAAATACCGAGAAACTCGAAGCTGACCAACCTGAAGTCAGTGCATCAACAATCCCATGGCCCATGGCTCAGGTTCCGCCGCTACCTTAGCATCGCCCCCCCCCCCCTCCAGAGTCTGGCGAGAGGAGTGAAAGCAACACCTAAGGGAACGTCCAGCATTCAGGCTTACGGCTCTGCTGCTGAGGTAATTTCAATTTTTCAGTTAGTCCGCCTCTTTTGCGCTTTTTATGGCTTTTATAGGGGCTTGAACAGGAAAGAGTGGGAATAAGGTTTGTGCAGCTGAAGACCCTGGCAAAGCCAGGAAGAGCTGACAAAGCTGCTGGAGACATTGGCTAAGCCAAGTCACTAGGCCCAGCGCAGAAAGTTGCCCCCAAAGCCTTCGCAGCACGCCCCCCCCCCCCCACCTTCCGATCAATTTCCTGATATTTTGTTACCGGTCTTTGCTACATTTTCATGGCTTGGTTGTCCTATCTCCTTATTGTTGATAGCTTGTTTTGCAAGCGCTTTTGAATGGGCATTGAAACATCAGAGGAGTGAGTGAAGGCTTGTCTCATCGATTTCCCCCCTTCTCAACAGTCCCTTCTGGCCCAGTCCCTGTCGCAATGGCAGCGCTTACACACCTCTAGTCTGGTTCCTGGTAAAAGAGAACCTCTACCTCTATCATTCTCCTCCTGACTGTTGTCGGGCAGTAGTGCGACCTTGTCGATATCATGTCTCTACCGATCAGGACTTGGCTAATGTAGCAGCTGAGAAAGGTTTCCATGTCAATCATCCCTTAGCCCTCTCCCAACAATAGCATCAGTGGCGGAATTCCAGGAAAGTCAGCGCTCCTTTTTGGGGTCGAATATAACAGTTAGCATGAAGCCTAATGGTGCAAATCTTCCGACCGCGTGATCCAGAAGTAAGTAACTTCAATCAGCATGACTTATGAAAGTTTACAAAAGCGTGTTCACAAAAATATTCATGAACTTTTGACCTCATGGTGTCTGGCCTATTGAATGCGCTTACGTGATAATTCGCTCTTTTATGGTAAAAGCAAGCTAATTAGGGTTGATTTAGTCATATCCATTTCCATATCATCATGGAGGCATGACTGACCTTTGATATAATGGAGTGTCGAGGTAGTAAAATTAAAAAGGGGGGCACGGATGCGAAATGAAGAGTGGATTCTGACATCGTTGTACGTTGCAAGCCCGTTCTCATCCATTTTAAACGCTGTTACCTTGCGGTTTTTTCCAAAAAATTGCACGGAAATAGCCTGACGCGTTGGAAATAGCTACAGTAGTGGAAGTGTGAACTGGACAAAACTATGAAGGAAATGGAAAAGTGCAATTCTTTTTGTTGATAATTTAATAAAACACAAATTTTCATGTTTCAAGCTTAACCTTGGTTAATGCATTGTAACTGATTAATTATTAGTTTAATGAGTTTTCTTTGATGGATTATCTTCATTTGTTTGTTCTCTACGGTGTAACTAACACTGGAATTTGAAACAAAAGGTGCACCTTTGTTTTCAACATTGCAAACACATTCAATTCCAGATGATTTTAAGGGCCTCACTTAAGCAATCACTGATGCTGATCCCGACAAAGAGCTGAATAGGCATCCAGAAGTGGAGTGAAGCCTTTGTACCCAGATTTGGTCACTCAGTCAATTTGACCTTTGTTTTGCTGTTTGTAGCCTTTTTTTTCGTTTAAC
Source organism: Ptycholaimellus sp. GST1_10 (assembly GCA_030248095.1). Classification (NCBI taxonomy): domain Eukaryota; kingdom Metazoa; phylum Nematoda; class Chromadorea; order Chromadorida; family Chromadoridae; genus Ptycholaimellus; species Ptycholaimellus sp. GST1_10. The sequence goes on along the minus strand of JASANA010011037.1, from coordinate 9,817 downwards.
AAAGAAATTATACAATTTGACCCAATAAACCGCTCCTCTAAGGTTTCTGACATTAATCACTCTAGTAATTTATTATTAAATAATCATCTTAATTTCACATCAAGGACTGATATTAGAAAAACCAGCACCTCGACAGTCCATAGATAGGAAGCTGGTAAACTCATGCAGTCCATGATATCATAAAGCGTGACATGGGCTTGATGAACGTGATTGGCATCAATAAATGCAAAAAGGCTGTAGTGAAAATGATATAATGGTAAAACTACTATGATCGGATCCTGAGAGCAGCAGGCAAATTCACAAAATTTTCATCAAAACTTCAACAACTTTGCCGACAAGAATCTGGGCCCACTCCAGCTCCTCCCTGTCCAGCCTTGCATCATCCGCATAGGCAGCAAATTCCGCCGTCTGATTGAACCAGCCCCAGCCCCAGGCTGTGACGTTTTTGAAGTGATTCATGAAACCTGTACAGCAGAGCCTAGTGAGGCAGGAGCTGGAGCAAACAAGCTCAGACCTTCCTTTTCCGGGTCCACATCATGGCTATGAAAGTCGCCGTGGAACTTTGAGACGTAGTGGATCCACATCTGCTGCACCGTCTCCGGCTTCACGATGGCTTTGGGCGAGTAGCCGTGCGGTGTATAGCCTGAGGGGTTAGACTTTTGGAGAACAAAAGTCTTATTAGTTTGGATTATTAGTTTTGCCAATTTTAAAAAGTTTGGGAGGTTTTTAAACTTTTCTAAAAACTGCGCTGTCCAAAAGGATTTAACTGTTAAGTCAGAATTCTAAGTTGCGTCATTGCAAAATGCAAGCTACCGTTCAAAAATAGCGGCGATTAGATTCTTATATCATAGTGATGCTAGGAGACCTAGCTGAATTTCAGACAAGGTATTCTCGGCTGTCGCCAAGATGCGCGGCCTCTATTCCAAGCAATATTGTGAAGCTACATGAGCATATTTTAGCCAATTGGGTTGATTAACCAAGGATTAATGAATTTTTCAATTTTGAAACATCAAAATTTTATGTTTTAGGGAAAACCCCATATATTTCTCAAAGCCCAAATAATGGTCCAAAGCCTCCAGCCAGCCTTCATGCAAAATTGCAGCCAATTTTGTTTAAAAACAAGGGAGTTATGAGTTCTTCAGTTTTGAAACATCAAAATATTAAGTTTTTTAGAAAAAAATCTAAAATTTTGCAAAACCCCAATAAAGGTCCTAAACCACCACTTAGACAGACTTTCATGCAAAATTTCAGCCAATATCATTGAAAAACCAGCGATTTATGAATTTTGATACTTTGAAACATCAAAATTTTAGGTTTTGGGAAAAAAACGCAAAATTACGCTAAGCACCGAAAATGACCTGGAGATATTACCAGGCGGACCTTCATGCAAAATTTCAGCCAATTTCATTGAAAAACCAGCGATTTATGAATTTTGGTACTTTGAAACATCAAAATTTTAGGTTTTGGGAAAAAAACGCAAAATTACGCCAAGCACCAAAAATGACCTGGAGATATTACCCAGGCGGACCTTCATGCAAAATTTCAGCCAATTTCATTGAAAAACCAGCTATTTATGAATTTTGGTACTTTGAAACATCAAAAAATTGAGTTTTGGGCGAAAATCGAAAAATTACGCCCATCCCAAAAAATGGCCTGGAGATACCACCCAGAAGGACCTTCATGCAAAAAATTAGCCAATTTCGTTGAAAAACCGCGGAGGCCCGGCCCCGGAACCACACATATATATATATATGCGGACAGACGGACGCAAAAATGGGGTAACTGCTTAAGCTGGCCTTGGCCGCCCGCCGCTTCGGGCAGGGCGCCAGAGCTCCTCCGGCCTCCAGGCACGGGTGCTACGGCCCCTACGCTTCGCCTAGCATGCTTCGCATGCTAGGCTACGCTCCGGGGCCTCCGCACCCATGCCCTCCGGCCTCCGGAGCTCTGGCTGCCCTGCCCTCCGCGGCAGGCGGCCTTCGGCCGCGCAAAAATGGAAAGTACTCTCTTTATTCACGGCCAGCAAAACCCATGAGTCGAAATGAAGCAAATGGATGATGGAGCCAAACCCGTGGCTCGTTTCCAGGTGTAGCCAGTCCAGGGCAGGTGGGCTTGGAGGAGAGCTGCCATTTTCTCCGCATCCCTAGGCAAGCTCTCTGCTGCCAACCGGGCCTTTGAGCCTTCTATCAGGGCATAGCGAGCTCTGAACAGTTCAGCCGCATGAACAGACCACGAGGGTAAAAAGATTGTGCCGAAAAGTGAAGGACCCCCGCTTGTCCTTGTCCAGCTGAAGAAGCTGATCTGGGAGACCTTGGCTGAGGTTGCGACCGCGAATGAACTCATCGTAGTCCGTCTAGATGGTGTAGGCGAAGCGATAGGCTGTCCGTAGTACACAGTCCTCAATTGATGCTCTAATAATCACGTTCAGTGCTGTGAGGTAAAACTCGTTGGGATTCTATTCCACTTTCGACCCAAGCAGAGATCTTTTACTCCACTACCACTCCACCTCACCTGGCTTTTTTTCACTTACCTAAAAAAAGTGGAAAAAAATGTGGAAAGTGAATTGTTTTTGGCTTTACTTGGGATATTTTTGCGCGGCCGACGGCCGCCTGCCGCGGAGGGCAGGGCAGTCAGAGCTCCGTAGGCCGGAGGGCATGGGTGCGGAGGCCCCGGAGCGTAGCCTAGCATGCGAAGCATGCTAGGCAAAGCGTAGGGGCCGTAGCAACCGTGCCCGGAGGCCGGAGGAGCTCTGGCGCCCTGCCCGAAGCGGCGGGCGGCCAAGGCCAGCTTAACCAGTTACCTCATTTTTGCGTCCGTCTTTCCGCATATATATATATATATATATATATATATATATATATATATATATATATATATATATATATATATGTGTGTCCGAGGCCCGTACTCCTCGGTTTTTCAACGAAAATGGCTGATTTTTTGCATGAAGGTCCGTCTAGGCGGTGCCTCGGGACCATTTTTGGCGCTTGGCGTAATTTTTTGAATTTCGCCCAAAACTCAATTTTTTGGTGTTTCAAAATACGAAAAATCATAAATCACTGGTTTTTCAATGAAATTTGCTGAATTTTTGCAGGTACTTCCGGCAAAGTAATATCTTGAAGCTGGCAAAAGGAATTTATGAAATATTTGTTATTTATCGATTTATTGTCAAAAACCCAAAATCTTGATGTTTCAAAAATTTGAACATGCATAAGTCTATGGTTTTTCAATGAAATTAGCTGATTTGTGGAATGTACGTCCGAAATAGTAATGTATTGAAGCTGGTAAGAGAAATATTTGAAATTTTTAGTATTGCTCTATTTATGGTCAAAAACCAAAAATCTTGATGTTTCAAAAATTTGAACATGTATATTTCATGGTTTTTCATTGAGATCGGTTGAATTTTGCCATGAATTTTCATCTAGGTGGTGTCTTGAGGTGAGGCCGCGCATCTTGGCAACAGCCGAGAACACCTTATTTTCCAAAGAGAGTTTTTTGCAATTTCATTTCAGCCAAAATTTCTGAAAAATTGTTTTTTTTTCCAATTTTTCCACTTTTCCCTTTTTTATACTTTTTGGCTCACAGCACTGATCCCGTTGCAACTATTTGGATGGTTTGTCTGAGGCAGTCAGAAATCGGCTTTTAAACCCCCATATACCAGAATGATAAATTTCCATAAATTTAGAATGATTCCAAAATTTAACCTATGGACACTAATATCCTCCCGTTACTAATAAGAAAAAGCATTGTTTTTTACATTTGTAGGATATTGCGTCTGCCAAAAACAAACAAGAAAGTATAATTTTTGTGACGATTCGATTAACCTGATGCTGTGCCACTGCGCAGTACTCAGAGTTCTGGGAGCAGAAGGGCAGGCCGTTCAGGGTCCAGTCGATGAGCTCCAGAAGTCCCAGTGATTTGTAGTAGGCCAGTAAATTTGGAGTGAATGGGCTGAGGTCGCTGCTCCTGAAGCGGACGATGAAGCGCTCCACGCCCTGCAGCCGGTAGTACTCGAAGTACTGCACCAGCATCAGCCAGTCTGGCTTTTTGTAAAGCACCTGCATTTTCAGTCTCATTTATTACATCGAGTGAAGTTTGACCTGCCGATTCCAAATTCCATTTCTTCTATACCTGTCTGCTTTGGTCAATGTCTAATGCACTTTTTCTGCTCTGCTGTACCGAATAAAAGAAGAAACCCTGACGACGAAATTTTAAGCGGTGACATTAAGGAAAATGGTACCTTGAGACAGGCAGCTAACTGGCCCTCCTTTTTCATCGAATCCCCAAAGGCTATGGCCAAGCTCCAGGGCGGGGAGGCCAGGGATGGCTGGTAGGATGAGCGGTAAACAAAGAGTCGGTCCGGTCGAGCAGCTACATCTTCCGGGAAAGGGCAATTCATTTGCTCCCGCGTGACAGCCTGCAACCTTACTACGCTTATTTTTAGCTTCAGAAAAAGTACTAACCAATATTGTCCAAAATAGTCTGCAATGTACCAGTGGCAGGCTTGGTTTCTGCTTTGCAAAGTTTCAGCATAAATACTGTCTGGGCAAGATTTTCGCATGCTACCTGACAGCAACCAACCGTCACATTGCACACTAACCGTCCCATTGGTCTGGGCAACTTGATTGCCGCTGCTATAGAAAACGCAGTGGTGGTTGGCGGGCCACTTCTTGGCCCCTTTGAGCCCATCGCTGAGGATGAGCACTGCCACAGTCGCCGGAGCCAACGGATTCCAGTAGGCGGCAAATACGTAGACTCTGCTATCCACACCCTTATCCTGCACCTTCCTTCTTGCTTCACTCTGACAGTCCTCCTGGTCGGAAAAATGGAACCTTTCTATCACTTCCAGGCACCAGCCATAAAGGCTGCTCCGTGTTGGCCAGGTTAGGCGGCGTGGTTGGAGAAGGGAGGGAGGTTTGAGAAGTGGTACTGGTGTTTGAGGAAGCGAAGAAGGTGGACAGCCTTGGATCAGTCAAATTGAGCAGCACTGAGGGCGATGGCCACTGTCTAGCTTTCCAGGAAAAGCTCAGAAAATGTTGTTGCAGTTGCAGAATAGACGCTCGATGTATCAGTGAATATTTGATGAATAGTGAGACACTGAATATTGCAATGAATATTATTGCCGCCTTTCGTTGTATGTTATCGGTCATACCATCTGCAATCAAAGCAAGATTCAGAGAAAGCATGAACACCGAGTAAAGTGCCTTGTCTAAAAAGCAGACGTTACAAATGTTTATATTTATATGTTTATACTTCTTTCCGCCGTTTATATGAGGATGGGTGGCGTGAATTTTGCTAATTTTGGCGCATTACATGAACGATGTCGACACCTTTTGTTTCGGAAGATAATTTTTTCGCCCGCAACCATATAAGCTAAACCAAAAGGTGCGCAAAAAAACGTAGCACGCGCAGTCAGAATTATGAAGCAAAATTACAGTCGGGAAAAATGAGTTTGATGCCACATAACGTATACGTATTTTTTGAAATCTCATATGATTAATTAGTGCGCCAGAGCTATATTTACACACAGTAAGAGCCGCAGTAACGAATGTTGGAATGGAAAGATGCTGGTTGGATGAAGCTAAAAATTGCTTTAGCAGGATCAGAGAGATTGCTTTTGGATGACTCAGGAAGGAGATTCACCGCCGGTGACTGGCCAGTGTGAGGGAAAAAGAACGCGCTTGGAAATGAAAATCCCACTTTCCCTGATTGAATTCTGCCATCCTCCATAAAATAGTGTTCATCAATCGGTTTTCTTTTTTTTCCTAGGCGAATATGACTAGACTAATTTTTTCTGTCAAAATTGAATTGCCTTGAGAGTTGAAACAATACCGGAAAGGCCTTTTCGGTTTTCTCTTTGTCTAGAGGAAATGGGCACATAGCAACAGAAACAACACGCTTGCGCCTAAAGTCACAATAACATTGGATAAAGGGTATTACCACCACATAGGGTTTGTCAGGACTTGCAAATCACAAGTTGAAATAGCACCCTGAAAATTGGGCTGAAACACATTCACGGAATGCAGAAGGAGAGCTGTGAATCTGGTCATTCGTCAGGTCATTTCAAGGAGGCACCAATCGATTGGTGTAGTGAATGAATTGGTTTAAGAGAGCTTTTTTGAGAGGTTGAAAAGTGGGACGGACAAAAATTTTTACCCCCCTTTTTTATATTTTTTATGAAAAGTATACATGTTTTTTAGACTTTTGGTAGAGTGTGAGTGTTCAAAACTCAAAATTCGATTTTTGGCGAATTTTTGAATGTAAAAAAACGGCCGATTTTTTAATCATCTATAACTCCCGATCTGCTCAACGGATTTTGATGATTTGACCACCAATCGAACTGTCTCAATGAGAAGAATATTTTGTTTTTTTTGTTCATTTCTCTACGATCATTTCCTGCCGAGTTATTTACAAAAAATCAGTTTTTCAGTTTTCAAAATTTCAAAAAATTTATGTTTTCGATGTAAAAATTTCATTTGCGCCAGACGAGACCCATTTTTTCTGAAATTTCAGGTAATTTTACATATTTGTACCAATCTATAACTTTGAAAGCCTTGGACCATCAGAGACATTTGAGGTTGAAAATTTGCATCTTCATATTGGCCCCATGTTATAGCATAGGCAAAAAATGAGCAAAAAAATTTTTGTCTCTGAATGCCAATTTTTTAGCTCAATAAATTTCTTTTAACCCGTATCCATCTAGCTGTGTGGTTTTTAGTTTCACTTTTGACCTTTGAGTGCGATAATTTTGACTGCAACTTTTCATATGCTACAACACTGTCTATGCTACCACATAGGGAAAAACCATATCATTATTTTCATACTCAAAGGTCAAAAGTGAAGCTAAAAACCACACAGCTAGATGGATACGGGTTAAAAGAAATTTATTGAGCTAAAAAATTGGCATTCAGAGACAAAAATTTTTTTGCTCATTTTTTGCCTATGCTATAACATGGGGCCAATATGAAGATGCAAATTTTCAACCTCAAATATCTCTGATGGTCCAAGGCTTTCAAAGTTATAGATTGGTACAAATATGTAAAATTACCTGAAATTTCAGAAAAAATGGGTCTCGTCTGGCGCAAATGAAATTTTTACATCGAAAACATAAATTTTTTGAAATTTTGAAAACTGAAAAACTGATTTTTTGTAAATAACTCGGCAGGAAATGATCGTAGAGAAATGAACAAAAAAAACAAAATATTCTTCTCATTGAGACGGTTCGATTGGTGGTCAAATCATCAAAATCCGTTGAGCAGATCGAGAGTTATAGATGATTAAAAAATCGGCCGTTTTTTTACATTCAAAAATTCGCCAAAAATCGAATTTTGAGTTTTGAACACTCACACTCTACCAAAAGTCTAAAAAACATGTATACTTTTCATAAAAAATATAAAAAAGGGGGGTAAAAATTTTTGTCCGTCCCTCTATTTCAAACATTTGACCTTCTCAGAAAAACTCTCTTAAATGAATTTTATAGCCTACTCGTTTCGATGCTTCAAGAATACATTCTTCTAGACGAGAAACTTTTCCATCAAAAAGACGCGGGCCCAGGAAGTCATTTAAATCATCGGAATCTCCGCCAATGTACGTTAGCTTGCTTTCCACAAAAACTCAAACGTTTGATTTTGAGCTGATTTCGTATTTAAAGAAAAGCCGAAAACCCATCTGAATAACAATTGCAATTATGGTAAAAAGCATATCTGCTTAAACAATCGTCTCTTATGTTGGATATTGCCAGAACTGGGAAAGTTGATGACCGCGTCTTGCAGTCTAGCGGATGAAATATTAAGTCTAGCCACAATTTACGACAAACTACTGCTCCCACTCAATCCCGGCAGAAAAGCTCAAAGATATGATTGAAAAAGTATTCTGATTCTGTAAATAAATATTTTTCATTTTATTAGCATTTGAATAAGACTGGTTATGACATTGTCAATGCATTGAAACATTAGACAGGAGACAAAGACACATGAGATCATCGTAATAAATATGGTAGATTTGAAAACACTGACGTTTCATAAGTTTGTTTTACTTTCTTGTTCGAAATGAAATGACCAAAGAAATGACGAATTTGATTCATTTTTCATATGCTAGACTGCTTTTTCTATTTCGCGCGATCGCCCAAAGCCCAAAGAGAACGATTTCCTCTCCTGGTTTCATTTAGAATGCCCAAGAGAATGAGTAATAAAGGCTATATTGTACTCAAATACTTCCGTGTCACTAGCTTTTAGAAAGCACTGAAGCATCAGATACATCCGTATCATAAGATTAATGCACAGTGTATACACACTGTGCCTCCCTTCCACCAGAAATCCTCTGAAATGGCACTCACTTCTGGCAAAATACCCTGCAATGAGCACTGAATTAATTCGCAGTCTTCGTTTGCTCGTCGGTGTACCCAGCAATAGTTGGGCCTGCAACAGCTGCGAGTTCATTTCAGGCTGCTTCAGCGATTTCATTGGCCATGGTTTAATCGCCAGTCACCTACTTCAGCTCCGGTGAGGAATTTTGAAGTCCAACTTCATTGTTGTCAGTTCAACCGGAATCATTTCCAGATCTGCTCTAAATGACAGCGCTGGTCAACTGTGGAAAAGGTGGGAGATTGCCAATTCTGCGGACAGTATTCGATCGGAAGCTAGGGTCGTCGAAGTAAGCCCAGAACCAGTGCCTATTGAAGTTGAGTCATCCGAACCACTGCCTCAAGTTGATTCAGAACAAAACGCACCCATGGGCTTCTGTCTAGAGCCGCTCACAGAAAGCTCATCCAAGAAAGGAGCCAAGAAAGGACGGCCCAGAGCTGAAATGAAGCAGATCCCAGAAGGTTCAACGGAAGGAATGCTGAAATGCAGCCAATGCAGCTATTGCAAATGGCCAGACAAAAATCATTGGAGCACCAGGGCAGTGAGTCATGTGTTAGCCTGTGCTCAGATTAAGCCCTACGCATGCTCCGATTGCAAGTATCGTTCCTCAGCTCGCGATTTGGCCAAAAAGCACATGAAGCACTGCGATCCGACTGGTTCGGTTCTTCTCCCTAATCGGTTGGTGCTGCTTAGATTTTACAGTGGAATTCGAAATGCATTTTTCAGTGCCCAGAGCGAGAAAGAGATCAGAGAGGCGATAGCCAAGTGCTTCCCTTCAGTCATTGTCAATTGGCAGGGATTGTGAAAGAGTTTTGGTGTAAATATAATCGTATACTTTATTAAAATAGCCATTTCACAAGTTTGAATTACTGGAAAACAATTTAAAATTATTATTAAAATTATTAAATTATCATTTATTTATTATTAGTTCGTGATGACATGCTTCTAATTTCTGGATATTAAAAAGGTTAACCTTGCTAAATAAGAGCATAAAAAACATCATTCAAACAGGCCTGAGAAACATGGAAATTTGAAAAGATTTTTTACCATTCTTAACAATTGTGAGTCTTTACCAGCCACCTTTTGTGTTTTATAATATACTTGCTTCCAATTCATTCCTTTCGAGCGAAAAATATTAAGCTGAATTTCAGCATGGACTCAAGCACAGCACAAACAAAAATGAATTTATGTTTCTATAGTTTTATTTTCGGATTCTTGGTCACCACTATTGCTCAGGCTCCACCTATTCCTCGGGCACCTCGTTTTGTAAGTTATTTCACTTGCATTCTAAAAAGATCACTCGTCTAAATAAAACTGAAAATTTTAATAAAATGTTGATGCAAATGTTAATAAATCATTATGTGTACGAATTAATTATTAATCACTGACCAATGTCACCCGCCAGAGATGGGAGGACTACGCAGCAATGTGTATGGACAACCCAAAAGCTCAGTGCG